>APFE030963885.1:205035-218963 GCA_000404065.3 Pinus taeda | reverse complement strand
TTCTCCCGAATAATATTCTCTGTCATTGAGTAGTTAGGTATGCATAGCTGTCCTCCCTTAAACAATAGTTTCTCTTGTAAGTTGTAGTCCAACCATGGATTGTTATCTCTCACCAAGGGATTCTGACATGCCTCATAGGCCTCCTTAAAATTTGTATTAGTCTGGTATAAGTCTTTTAAGTGCTTAAAACCTAGCACTTGCACAGTACTTTCTTGCAGAAGTAAAGCTCTCCTACTTAGTGCATCTGCCACCTTGTTGGACTGCCTGCTAATATGTTTCAACACGAAGTTTAAACTCTACAAATACTCCGCCCATTTGGCATGTTTGTGGTTCAACTTGTGCTGTTGCATAACATATTGTAGTGCAAAATTATTTGAAAACAGCACAAATTCGTTTCCCAATAGATAATGCCTCAAGTGTTTTAATGCATGTATAACAGCATAGAACTCCTTATCGTAAGATTAATATTTCTGTCGACTTTCATTTAGCTTCTCGCTGAAGAACACTACAGGATTATCCTCGTAGCTGAGTACAGCTCCAATAGCCGTACCGCTAGCATCACAACGAACTTGAAAAAGCTTCTTGAAATCTGGCAATCTTAGGATCGGCCTCTCAGTGATCTTTCTCTTTAATAGCTGGAAACGTCTCTCTGCTACATTCGTCCATCGAAAAGGCTGACTGGACTTTTTAATGGTATCCAACATAGGTGAACAAATTTTGCTAAAATTCCTTATGAATTCTAGTAAAAACTAGCTAGTCCATGAAAGTTACGTACCTTGAATAAACTTTTCGGAGATGGCCAATTAACTATCACCGCAACCTTCTCCGGATCCATCTTCAGTTCATTTTCTACTATTACAAAGCCCAAATAAATCAATTCCTGCTGCAGAAAAGTACATTTCTTCAAGTTTATTAGCAGTTTATTCTGCTGTAATTTTTCTAGCACTTTCCGTACATGTTGAAGGTGTTCTTCCCTGGTCCTGCTGAAAATCAATATGTTGTCCAGGTACACTATCACAAATTTCCCGATGTAGTCCTTTAGCATCTCATTCATCAACCTCATAAATATACTAGGCACATTGCTCAGTCCAAATGGCATGACCAGCCATTCGTACAATCCCTCATTCGTCTTAAAGGTTGTCTTCCATTCGTCCCCCTCTCGTATCTGGATCTGATGGTACCTGCTCTTGAAGTCTATCTTAGAGAAATATGCTACCCCACTTAAGCAATCCATCATGTCATCCATCTATGGTAGTGGAAACCTGTACCAGATGGTGATTTTGTTGATGGCCCTTGAGTCTGTGCACATCCACCACTCTCCTCCCTTCTTGGGAGCGAGAACCATTGGGACTACGTAAGGGCTCAAGCTTTCCCTTATCAGTCCCTTGTCTAGCAGTTCTTGCACCTGCTTCCTAATCTCTTTATTATCCTTGGGGCTCATTCGATATTCTGCTTTGTTCGGCAAACTGTCTCCGGGTATGAAGTCAATATGATGACTTATACTTCTTTTGGGGGGTAATTTTTCTAGCCAATCATCCACCACTATATCTGCAAATTCCTGCAACATCTGCTGGATTTCTGTAGGTAAATCTGATACCTTTGTATGCAACAACACTGTCCTTTCTTTCTTTACAACTGCATAAACCATCTCACTGTCCCCAACTTGTTTCAGAAACTATTTTCCACTAACCAACAATGCTCTTGGTTCACTTGTCCCTGTTGTCCCTTCCTCTTTGATGGGCACAAACATATGTTTGATTCCCTCCTTGACAAACTTATAACAGTTCGTCAATCCATCATGTACCACTTTCTTATCGTACTGCCAAGGCCTGCCTAGCAGTATGTGAGATTACTCCATCAGCATGATGTCACAAACGACTTTATCCTTATATTTGCCTATCTGAAACTCCACTCGCACTGTTCATCCACCAACAACTGATGGACTTTTTGCAGCCATGAGACTTTGTAAGGGTTGGGATGTTTCAAGTGCTTCAACTCCAACTTTTCTACCATCTCTGTGGACACTAAGTTATTAGTACTACCACTGTCAATAATTAACTTACAACACTTACCACGTGACTTACAAACTATTCTAAACAAAGCCTTCTATTGTGTCTGTTCAGTGACTTCCTTGACTGGTTTTAACAACACCTTGTGCAGCACCAAGGCTTCCCCTGTCTCTAGAGAATTTTTTGCTTCTTGGGGAGGTGCCACTGCTTCCTCTGGTTGTGCAACATATGCACCCCTCTGTCCAACTTGATCTGCCTCTGGACATTCAAATGATCTTTGTCCCCATTTATGACACCTGTAACATTGATAACCAACCCCTCTACCTCGGCCATTTCCCCTGCCTCGCTGGGATGACCTACCGTCTCTTGCATTATCACCTCTGTCCGTTGATCCGAAAGCTCTGGAACTGTTGCCTTCCTCATTACAAATAGCAGTCCATCCTCTACCATATCACTGGCCTTTTCCCCTGCCGGCTCCTCGTCCTCTCCGGGCATTCTACCTTCTAGTAATTTTCTCTTCAGCTTTCATCGCACTCTGATACACTTCTTCAGTATTATTTGGAGATAAAATACTAATTTCATCTAAAATTTCTAATCTTAACCCATTTACATACCTGGCTGTTCTTTCCGTGGTATCCTCTGTATATCTGGCTCTTAAGTTCACTCGATAGAACTCCTCCATGTACTCCCTTACCGTCATTCCTTTCTGTTTCAAATTGTGCACTTGACTGTGTAGTGCAATTTGATAGTCTTTCGGCATAAATCTGCCCTTCAACTTGGCCACCATCCTTGACTAGGTTTTAATTGGCATCTTGTTCAATCTCTTTCTCTCCGTCTGGACACTATCCCACCACAGGGCTGCATGTCCCTTCAATTTTGTCGCAGCAAACCTAACTCTGCGGTCGTTGCTGACTTCCTCGCACTCGAAATACTTATCCATCTCGCTGATCCAATCCAATAAAACCTCTATGGATAGGCTACCATCATAGGTTGGGAGTTCTGGTTTGGGTTTACTGCTTGCCACTAAAATAGACCTCAACAATCTCACTTTTGGGGTCTCACCTTCCGGTTCATCTGTTGCTGCTTCAGTCTCCTCTTCGTTGTCATCTCCCACCTCCGGGTCTCTTCTTCTCCCTATTTCTACTGCCTCCAAACGGGCAGTAAGAATTCTGATCTCCTCTCTCAGTTCTTCCTCTGCTATCCTTCGAACACCTTTGCCATGACCCCGCCTTCCTCTTTCCATTTCTTCAATCAATTTCACCTGCTCTGATACCACTATGATGGGACCAGCCCAATACTTTAAAAACTTTTGCAATTAAAATGATTGTGTGGTGATTATATGCTTGAGTGAATATTTCGGTTGTAATCACACATGGGAGGAATACGCCATCAGATATTTTGTATTTGCATTATGTGACATTCAATTACACTATCATGACTGAGTACTTGCCTTGGTTTGTGTATTCCCGCTCATTGTTATGCCTAAACCCTCTGTTCGTCATTCATTTTGGTCATTTGTTGTTGGCTTGCTGAGGGTTTGGTTTTTTTGTGCTCCGTGAGTTGGAAAATGTGGCTTTGCTGTGAGTCTTAGCCGTGCCTCTAGTTGTTTTCTGTACTGGCTCCTTGCTGTGTGCGTGGTTTCTCTTAAATCTGGTTCATTGGGCAGGTGTGGTTTACCCTGTAGCCATCTAGGTAAGTGATACTTGTGTTATGGTTTGTTTTCCTTCTGCTGTTGGTTCAACAGGCCGCCGTATTTCAAGTTATGTGCTGGCATTTCTCGTTCTTGTTGGCAACTTAGTGATTGGCTTGTCTCCAGGCTCGAATCGATGGCATTCTTTTGTCCTCGGCTTAAAACACAGGTAGTCCTCCTTCAATTTGTGGTTCTCTTTCCCCAGCTTCTGACATTGTCTATTAGGGGTATGACTATATCTATGATTCTCATAAATTGAAGATATTCCCTGCAGCTTTGAAGGGAACAAATTTGAGATGGTTCATGGGTTTGGGGGGGAATCTATTACTACATGGGATGATATGAAGATGATTTTCCTTGAAAAGTATCAAGACTACTACAAATCCTGAGATGTTAAGGAATAAATCTTTAAGATTATGCAGAAAGAGGATGATAACATGGAGGACTTTGTGGAACATTTCCAATAAAGTTTGCAGGGATGAGGCCATAGTGATCTAGATAAGGACATCTTGAAGATAATTTTTCTCTGGGCACTAAGAGAGGAATCTTTGGAACTTTTGAATGCAATAGGTAAGGGAGATATATCAAAGGAATATTTTGACACCATCTGCGAATTGTGCATTAAGTGTTCACATGGAGCTGGGAGGCAGAGGTAGGGGATTCGAACCCCCAATACATCCAATGGTGGATTTACAAAAGCAAAAATTGGAAACTTGCTAGACAACTTGAGGACTGATATCTTGAGCACATTATCATCACAGCTGGACATTTTACAAGTGAAACAAAAGCAGATGGAGGCAGAGAAGGCTATGTCCATTTTCTTCCCTTAATGCAGGAAGAAGCACTCGTTGAAGGAATGTCCACTGAATATTGTCGAGCCCTGTGTGATATGTGAACAGAGCCATTCCACTAGTACCTATCCATCTCTTCCTAGGCTAAAGGCAGTTTTTCATGGAGAAAATGAAGAATTAGATCAAATGAATTTCATGGGATCAAGGAAACCATGGAAACCACAACCACAAAACATGAATCAAGATATGCCTCAAGACCCTTCTCAGTATTTTAATAATTTGAATCTTGGGCCTTAGTCTATACCTTTTTCACCTTCATGGCTGCAGTCATGTCAATATCCAATGTCCTAGAAACCATGGTTCCTATAGGCTGGTCCAACTCCTTTATGGTCCCATAATTGGCGTGAACCTCCTCCTCCTTCAGGATAGTTCTCTCAGTCTATGCCACAACATCATATTCAACTTCCCTCTAATTCCTCCACTAGTAATCCTCCTCTTCATCCAAAAATTCCTTTTCAATCCAACCCAAATTGAAACGATAGGGGGGCTCAACAGGTTGAGACGCTCAACCTTCCTGCATACAGTATTGCCACTACGAAATGTAATGAATTAAATCTCTAGTCTAGTCGTGTAGTAGATACTCAGACCTCACCAAGAATTATTGAAAATACTGATGATGAAGTCTCAGAACGAGAACAACTGGGGATGAGTCAACACATATTCCTATGGAACAAAAACCCCCTTCTCAAACAATTGTTACTAGAGGATGTTAGACTTGTCCACCGTATCCTGAGAGACTATCCTTGAGCAAAAAGAGTCTTCGTATCGAATTTGACTTTTTAGGGAAATTGAAAAATTTATTTGTCAAAATCGTGTTACTTCAGGCTATGAAGGGCGTGCTAATTTATCCGAAAACAATCAAAGAATATTTCTCTAAGAAACCTAGAAGAAAACCAAAGGATCCACTCACTATTCATGTTATGGGAAAATTATCAGATATAATGTTGGGGAGGTTTATACCTATAAAGTACGAGGATCCAGGGAACCCGATTTTTATTGTACAGATTAATGGGGTTAATATCCCAAATGTGTTGGTAGACTTAGGGGCAGAAATTAATGTCATAACTTTTGCAACTATGATTATCTTGGGCCTGCAAAACCTTAAACCAACTGCCACCATCCTAGAATTGGCATATCGGTCTACTATAAGTCTGGTAGGGAAGTTGGAAGATAAAACTATTTCAATAGACTCATGGCAGTACCCTATTGATATTTTGGAATTACATACCCAATCCCCAGCTGGTGGGAATCCTTTGACTTAAGGAATATCTAGCTTACGACCATAGACGCTTAAATTAGGTGTCGATGAGGAAATATCGTAATATCCAATGAGGAAGTTACAAAGAATATTATCATTTATCCCCTTGTAGAAACAAGTTCATAAAATAAACCAGGATTTACCTTAACATAAAAACTACTGCCTGGAAAAGGGCTCGAACCTGAAAACGAAGAAATTACACCAATTCTTACTTTTGGTGAGGCCCTCTACTTTAAGGATGAAATGGAAGATGTTTCCATTAGTACTTTTATCAGTAGCCCCAACTCCATTTCTGATCCGACTTGCCAGCTATTAGAATATGTTATGAGTTACAATGTTCAGGAAAACATTGAACCAGAGACTAAAGTTGAAATTGTTCCTATAATTATACCTTGTAACAATATTCCTATAGAAATTAAACTAGGGAAGACGTTGAACGTTAATCTTGACCTTTCACCTTCCCAGTCTAAATGGTTACTAAACGTCCTTCGGGAACTGAAATAAGCCTTCGCTTGGGAAAATACAGATATGAAAGGAATCATTGCTTACTTATGTACTCATCACATATACATTAAAGAAGAATGTTGAACCGTTAGGAAACCAGAGACAAGAATGAATCCTTCTTTAAAGAACATTGTCAAAGATGAATTGCATAAACTATTGGATGTGGGATTTATTTACCCAATCTCGGACAGTCAATGGGTATCCCCACTAGTAATAATTTTGAAAAAGAATGGCAAGTGGCAGATTTGTGTTGATTATCGGGAAATAAATAAAGCAACTCAAAATGATCATTTTCCCTTACCTTTTATTGACGAGGTCCTTGATACATTAGTCGGAAAGAAGTTATTCTCCTTTCTGGACAGATTTAGTTGGTACAACCATATCCAAATAGCTCCTGAGGATCAATATAAAACTACCTTTACATGCCCTTTGGGAACCTTTTCATATCAATTCCTCCCATTCGGTCTCTATAATGTACCTGCTACCTTTCAACAGGCAATATTGGGAATTTTGTTTCTGATCTAGTCAATGATAGTGTTGAAATCTACATGGATGACTTCACCCCATATGGGGATTCTTTTGAAGAAGGTCTGGAAAACTTAGAGAAAGTTCTTAGAAGATGTAAGCAAACACATGTTTCTCTTAGTACAATAAAATTTCTTAGGATGATGAAAGAAGGAATAGTGCTGGGACATCTGCTTTTAGTAGCAAGAATTCAGTTTGATCCTATCAAGGTAAATGTAATATTAAATTTTCCTACACCCAAGACACCAAAACAGGTGCATAGTTTCATCTGCTATGTTGGCTATTATAGACATTTTATAGAAACAAATTCTAAGATAGCATTTCCACTTTTTCAATTGTTACCTAAGGATGCAGAGTTTGTGTGGACAGATGAATCTGAAACCTTTGTGAAAATCAAAGAACTAGTTTGCAAAGCTCCAATATTACATGGTCCTGACTAGAAGCTCCCATTTCATATCTCTATAGATGCTTCTCACACAACAGTAGATGCAATCTTGGGACAACATGAGGATAAGGAACTGTACGTGATTTATTATGTTAGCAAGAATCTGACTCCTATAATTGTAATTTCTTCTTGCATGGACATTTCTATTTTTGTCTAATACTCCTAAATGGAAATATTAAGTGTAAACAAAATCGTGCACTATAAACAGAAAGTAAATTTAACACATCCACAATTTACAATCCGATAGGAAGTTCATTCGCAACTATGCCAAAAATAAATAAATAAATAAATAATAATAATTGTATGCTCTTTTCTTATACGACAATATTATTACAACATTTATGACAAAGAACTTTGACAGATGCAATGATGAGCATACAAATCACTTTTTGTTACATATTATTCCCCAACATTGTCACTTATAGGGTCATATAGACGTAGTTTGAAATGAACTACTATAATTGGAAGCTTCAGGGGTACACTGTGTGAATGACTTTACTTGGTTGAATGCATCAGATATTAATTTGTACCATGAGATGAATATTGATTGTGATCGTCCTGCTCCTTGTTTTGATTGTTTCTAAATACATAAATAATTATGGGTTGCAATGATCATAGATATAGTCCTTTAGTTATAACGAAATTCGTGGTATAGATACCTTGGGAAAATTATAACCTGCCCACCAACAGGTTGGCAAGAATTTCAGGAAGGGTTCCTAAGATTATGTGTTGTCGTTTCCCCTTTATGTTCTAAGGACTTTGGGACGAAGTCCATTGTTAAGAGGGGGTGTATGTAGTGCCCACCCTAGTTTCCTGACTCTAATATGACATTATCTTGCATACTTTAGTCTATGAGTAACTCAGGCTGAGGATCCAGAAGCGTGACTCTATTATCAGCGAATGTGATGGTTATGTATGTTCTCTATTAATATTATGATTACGATATAATTAATGGTTATCTGTATTCTCTATTGATATCATGATGGTGATAGTAGTAAAGGATAGACATGTTTCTATTGATGTTATAATGATGATAGCCTTGATCTATATGTATGGTTCCATTAAGGTCATGATGATGCTAGCCATGATGGAGGTATTCCCTATGTTAGCTACTTACATTAGTTCTGATTCACAATGAACGGTGATGTGAATGACTAGGTGATGGTAATTAATGCTATTATGACAATGACTAACACTGAAAAACCTGGTTACTGATTATTATTGAGTATGGCAGGAAAACCACCAGAGGCACTCGCACATGACGAGTTGACGACACCTGGTTTGATGAAAATTTATATTATTTTATCTTTGAAATTCTAATCGATTTTGAAAACCTGCTATATATGGTTATCTATATTCTGATGATATGTTAATGGTTGTAGGCACTGATGAGTTGCTTGGCCGAATGACTCACATATGGATGATGAGGTTGTACAAGTGGATGGAACTACATGGGAGGGGTGGGACAGTGTCCCTGATCTCACCCACTAGCACTCCATACGGTAACTGAAAAAGGAGTTTTTGGTTGTGATTTATTGTATTAATAATTTTTGAAATTACATTACAAGGTATCCCACTTTCATGCACATAGATCATACAACCATCAGGTATCTGATGAATAAACTGATAAATCATGCTCGTATTATGAGATGGTTATTATTAATTCAAGAATTTTTTATTACCATTGTAGATAAGTCGAGGAAAGATAATGTAGCTACAGATTTCCTATCTAGGCTGGATACTAGTTATGAAGTTGTGCCTGTAGAGGATAGTTTTCCCGATGAATATCATTTTCAATTTCTACTTACACTTCGTGGTATGCAGATATTGCTAATTATCTTGCTATAGTAAAAGCACCTAAACACTTATCATACAAGGAGTAGTGAAGGATTATCCATCATAGTGCCCACTATTTGTGGATAGAAGGATACCTCTTTTATACAAGATGTGATCAACAAATCTGGCACTGCATAGGTGAAGATGGCATCTATGATGTCTTGAAATTTTCTCAAGATGGCCCTTGTGGAGGGAATTTCGCAGGTAAGAGGACAAATCATAAGGTGTTATAGATGGGGTACTATTGGCCCTTTATTTTTTATGATGCAAGGAAATATGTCTAAGGATGCGATAGATGTTAGCAGATGGGACAGCTTGGTCGATCGGATGAGATGTCATTACAACCTCAATGTTGGGATGGGGTCCCTTGGGTTAGTTTTGGGGTTAAAATAACCCATGTTTTGATGTATTTTTTGTAAATAATGTAAAGTCTCCACGATTTGTGGATGCGAAGCATGTAGATGATTAGAATTCAAAGGGGTTTTAGCCCCTTGTTTCTTTAAAGTTTGAGTCGGTTTTGAGATCTACCCATGGTCTGTGGACCATGGGATTGTATGTAAAATGCTATAAATAGGTGTGTCTTAGAGATTCTAAGGCATAATCTGAGATGTAATGGGTCAATAGAAGGGAAGGGATAACACAGAAAAGTGGGTCAGATAGGAGAGAATGGCTGTCCAGCTGAGTGTGCAAAGGCCTAGGTAGAGTCTGTAGCTGAGGGTCAACTAACTCTGAACTTGGTTCAGGACCCCCTAAGCCAACACTCAACTAGTTATTGAGCCCTTTGAGAAATGGACTATCGATTTTGTTGGGCCATTCAATCCATCTTCACATCAGAAAGTCCACATTCTAGTCTGCATAGATTATGTGACAAATTGGGTATAGGCCAAGGCTATTGTGAAAGCAACAGAATAGGTTGTCTCAAAATTCTTCTTTGAAGAAATTTTCGCTTGGTGCAGACCTCCTAGAGAGATAGTTTCATATGGAGGGGCACAATTCACATCACATCTGATAGCAAGACTAATGAAGAAGTATGGAATCAAGCATAGGGTGGCATATCCATATCATCCTTAGGTGAATGTTCAAGTCGAAAGTACAAATAAAGTGCCGGAGAATATCCTTATGAAGAATGTATCAAACCATCGTCGAAACTGGGCCGAAAAGCTTCCTAAGGCACTTTGGGTGTATAGAACAACATGGTGAAACACAACAAGGTTTTCACCATACGAGCTTGTCTATGGTAAATCCCTTTTGTTTCCAGTGGAATTTGAAATTAAGATGCTCAGGATAGCCCTTGAAGTAGGTTTCGATCTTTCAGAAGCTCATAAACACCGACTGGAACAGTTAAATGAGTTGGATGAAATATGTTCGGTAGTTGTCTAGAACACTACTACAATTTAGTAGTAGTGAACTAAATGGCATGATAAATTCATCAATAAAAAGGTGTTTCAAAGAGGAGATTGGACATTTCTCTATGACTCTTGGTTCAAAGATTTTAAGGGAAAACTTGGCTCTAAATGGATGGGATTATATGAAGTTGACATGGTGTTTGATAACTGGATTGTTAGACTCATAACAGTCGATGAGGCACATACTCCCCTGATTGTAAATGGATATCGCCTCAAATTGTATCACCCTCCAATTTCCAAAGAATCCTTTATGAAACATTTCTCTGATAATTCTAGTTTTGAAATTGTTAGTGCAAAGAATTATTCCTTTGCACCTCTTGCTTTAATATATAATATATATATATATATTATTATATATATATATATATATATATATATAATATATATATATATATATATATATATAATATATAATATATATATATCTATATAGATACACACACACACACACACACAATAAAATGTTGTTACTACTCTATCATCATTTTTCTTGCAAGTACTTTATTGGTGCTGCTACACCGCTGGTGTTGTTACTCTTCTGGTGTTGCTACTCTGCAGATGTTGATTTTGCCTAAGTACTCCTCTAGTGTTGTTACTCCCTTCGTTGTGATCATATACGTACACTGGTGTTGTTACTCCTCTAGTGTTGTTACTCTGTTCATCATGATTGTCTAAGTACACTAGTGTTGTTACTCCTCCGGTGTTGTTACTCTGTTCATCATGGTTTGTTTAAGTACACTTGTGATGTTACTCCTCTGGTGTTATTACTCCATTCATGTTAGGAAACCAACTCACAAATAGATAGAGAAGATAGATCAACACCTTATAATCCAGCCTCTTCGAGGGGGCAACCTCCTTTACATTACACAAATGAACAATTCTTGGATGATACAAATTACTAAACCTCCCTTCTACATATAGGAGTCTAGGGGGTCACAATATAATCAATCCTACATAACAGTGATAACATAAGGGCACAAAAATAACAATATTGTGTTTCTATGGGGCATACTAATAACAATATGTGGACAATAGGGGCACAATAATAACAATAAGGGATACAATGACAATAGTAACGGGGGAATCAATAGTATTATAGGGGCCTAAAATGCTCCTCTCCTTCTGAAAAGCATTTTCCTCAATTCTTGAGTAGCTTTGGATACTTAATGTATAAAATTCTCATCCTCCCATGTGGAATCTTTAGTGGATAATTTCTTCCACTTTATGAGATACTTCGAAATTGATCGATTTCGTAGCTATCGAGTCCTTGTTTCTGTGACTGATTCTAGTTCCAATATGATTTTTCATTCCTCGTCAAGTTCTGGAAATATTGTTCGAACTGGGAGCTTGTCTCCTATAACCTTCATTAAACATGAAACATGGAAAACTGGGTGCACTCGGGAAGCTGCAAGAAGCTCCAATTTGTATGCCATAGTACCAATCTTTTGCAACACATTGTATGGACCATAATATTTTGGTGATAATTTATTATCATTCTTAGCTTGCTTAAGGGACATTTGTTTATATGGTGGCAGTCGTAGGAATACCCATTCACCTACATCAAAACTTCTTTCGTTGTGATGTTGATCTACCTATTATTTCATTCCATTCTGTGCCAATGTGAGGTTATCCTTTAAGAGTTGGAGAAATTGTTGTTGATGCTCGATGTGATGTTCCATTGCTTGAACCTTAGAATTTTCTCTTAAATATGATGTGATGGATGGTGGATGATATCCATAATGTGCCATAAATGGGGTCATTTTTGCTGCAGTATGGAAGGAAGTGTTATACCACCATTCAGCGAGAGGCAACCATTTGACGCATTGTGTCTGTTTATCAAATACAAAGAAACAAAGATATCCTTCCAGACATTTGTTTACTATCTCAGTCTTCCCATCAGATTGAGGATTATAAGATGAGATATGAGCTAACTGAGTACCGAGACAAGAAAATAATTATGTCCAAAAATTTCTAGTGAAAATGGGACCTCTGTCGCTTACAATAATCTTTGGGTGTCCATGTAGCTTTTGAATTGTTTCCATAAATGCAGTAGAAACTGTACTAGCTTTAAATGGATGTGATAAAGCACAAAAGTGTGCATACTTGGTAAGTCTGTCAATTACCACCATGATGACACTCTTTCCTTCGAACTTGGGTAAACCTGTGATAAAATCCATTGAAACCTCCTCCCAATGGTGGCTTGGAATGGATAAAGGTTGTAATAGACCTGTGGTCTTAATTGTTTCAACTTTATTTTTCTTGCAAACCAAACAGTACAACACAAACTTTTGAATATCCAATTTAAGGCCATCCCAAAAGAAATTCCTTCTTAACCCTATGGTAAGTTCTTTAAAATCTTGAGTGCCCTCCTAAGGGAGAAGTGTGCAATTCCATAAGAATCTTTTGTTTGAGTTGGGAATTATTACATAGGTATAAGCGATCTTTGTACCATAAAGAATCATTTCTCCAGCTAAATGTATTAGATGTACTGGGATCTTGTTGTAACTTTCGAATGAGTGCCCGCACTTCTTCGTCATTCTTCCATTCCTCTCTTGCTTCGTTTATCCAATCTAGTTGGACAATATAAATGGTGCACAACAATGCTTCCACATCCTCATCCTCTTAAGATTGCATCTGCTACAACATTTTCTTCCCTTTTTTGTAGATGATTTCAAAGTCATAACCCAACATATTTTTGATCCATTTTTGTTGCTCTTCAAAGGATAATCTTTGTTCTAAAAATTATTTAAGACTATCATGATTACCTTGAAGTGTCTTCCCATTAGGTAGGGTTGTGATTTCTTAAGTGCATGTAGTATTGCCAACATTTTCTTCTCATAAATAGCTTTTTGTAAATACTTTCCCTTTATTGGACGACTTTCAAAAGCAATGGGTCTTTCATCTTGCATTAAAACAGCACCAATTCCATTTCTTGAAGCATCACATTCCACAATAAAGGTTTTTGTGAAGTCTGGCGTAGCTAAGACTGGTGCTTGGCACATTGCCTCTTTAAGATGTCGAAGGCCTTTGTTGTTTCCGGAGTCCATGAAAATGCATCTTTCTTCAATAATGTTGTTAGAGGTGCTGCTATTCTCCCATAATTCTTAACAAACTTGCGATAATACCCTGTCAACCCAAGAAATCCTTGCAGATGCTTTATTGATGTGGGAATTTTCCATTCCTTAATGGCTTTAATTTTGCTAGGGTCTACCTTAACTCCTTCATGAGATACAATATGACCCAAATATTCCACCTCCTGGACTCCAAAGAAACATTTGGATCTTTTTGCATATATTGTTTCTCCTCCAATAGTTGTAGCACCCTATCAACATGTTCAACATGATCCTTCCAAGACTTGCTGTAGATTAGTATATCATCAAAAAATACTAACACAAATTTTCTAA
>APFE030963885.1:178554-191642 GCA_000404065.3 Pinus taeda | reverse complement strand
AAAAAAAATACAATAAATAACTATAAAAAGTATGACTATAATTTTTTGATAATATATATAGAGCACTATATTTTATTGAAATGTTTAATGAAAATTGTATCTAAAATTTCATTAATATAATGAATAGTTTAGGATTTGCTACTAATTATAAATAAAAGCTATCATACTTATAAAGCCCCCACAAAATGTAGTTTTCATTAAACATATAAAAGTGGAGATGCGTATCGTACTCGAAATTCATGCTCATCCTTTATTTCAGGGTTTACACGGCATTGGACCTATCCAGATCTATTCAATGCGCACGATTGCTTATCGTATGAATTTATAGTGAATAGAGGAGGCATGTCGGGTGATGATGACGGCGTTGTGGTGCATTCAGAGCAACCCGGCCATGAGGCCTTCAATGGGAACGATTGTGAAGGGAATTTGGAGGTAATAGACCCTCCATTAGTCTGCACGCTTCCCTTCGCCCCGTCCAGGGACAAGACACCAGGATTCCTAGTTCTAAGACTCTTCGACAAGATGGCAAATTTTGGCAAATATATATGGTGTTGTTGTTAATGTTCCATTGCCTGCGTATGATTTTTATGTGCCCAAAAATGTGATTCATGGGCATAAAATCCATAAAAGTCAGTGCATTTATTGAGTGGCATGTGATATTTTCCATCCAATCATGTTAAAATTAGGGTAGTTTTTCAGATTAATCACATAGTAAGGATTGAGTCCACTTTTCGAACCAACTAATGTGGTTCATACTCAAGATAAGGTGAGAGATACACTTTGAGAGAATAAATCACAGGGATGCATCAAGGTTCAGTGCTGTTCAAAAAAATTTATTAAGTTAGAAAACAATTGTTATGTGATAATTAAATATTTAATATTGAAATTGTAAATTATTTATCAAATTAAACAATTGTATAATCTAAGATTAACTAATCAATATAATATCATAAGTTAGGGTTGAGTTATTCAAAGTAAGTTAGGTAGAAGACTCGCTATTATCTTTAATAGATTAGTTAATAATAATATTAAATTAATTAATTAATATATTCATCAATTTTTAAATTAATAATATTTCTTAAAAGGCCATAATGTATAATATAATAGATTAAGTTTAACCTATTTAGTTAAAAACTAGCCATTTTTGCAATCAATAATATATGCAATCAATTATTATAATGTAAATAATCTTTGATTGGATTAGTTATTAGGTAAGGAATTCCAGTTTGGTAATAGAATAAAAACTAATTATTTAATAAGGCAATACTAAATATTATTTAAACCATAATAATATTATCTATGATGTTTTAATATGGTTTATATTAATATGGGGTGGATGTGATTATATATATATATATATTATATATATATATATTATATATATATTATATATTACTATATATATATATAAATATAAATATAATTATGTAAATGTAATTATTATGTAACAAATTTTGTAATACTAAGATATAAATAATTCCATAAGATTCTATTAGATGGGGAATATAATCAAAGAATATTTAAATCAAACTACAATGTTGGGACAGATTCAAGAAAAGATTAAAGGAGCCAATCAAAGGAAAGAGAATAGAAAACCTTCCTTAAAAAGGAGGAAAGAGAAAAACGCGTAAAGGGGAAAAGATGGGGCGAAAGAAATCCCATTAGGGTGAAAAAGATAAGGGAGAGGAAAGGGAGCGGATTTATGAAGTGAGATCTGGGATCTAGCTTCTACTTAATTTCCAACCATCATCCCTGTTGATGTTTTTGGCATGCCTCTCAATCTCAATCGCTTCCCTTAGCTTCATGTGCTAGAAGTGATCAATCTTAGCAATGACCTTGCGTTCCTCAATGCAGACATGGTGTTTTGATTTCTCAGCATGTTCTGCAAGAGATGAGGTGCGTGAGCGATTGTGTCTTATGTTAGCAGCATGTTCATTGATCCTTTTCTTAATAGATCTTCATGTTCCTCCAATGTAGGGGATACCACAGGAGCAGGGAAGGAGGTAGACCCATTTTGAGTCCTCTCACTAAATTCCTAGCCGAGAAGCTCAAACCTCTTGTAGTCTGTACTGATTCGTTTGTGAAAGACTCTGCCTCCTTCGTTCAAGAATGGAAAGATATCAAATTAGACCCTAGAGATTTATTGGTGAGTTTTGATGTCGTCTCCTTATAGACCAAAATCCCCTTCCAAGAAGCTATTAATATAATTAATCACATCACTCATAAAGACACTGCAAAGTTAGTTGGCTTGTGCCTCACCTCCACTTTCTTTAGTTTCCAAGGTGAGTTCTACGAACAAACCTATGCTATTGCGATGGGCTCCCCTCTCTCCCCCATTGCCGCTAACCTGTTTATGGAAGATTTTGAGACAAGGGCCCTTGCATCCGCCAAATTCTATCCTAAAAAAATGGAAGTGATTTGTCGATGACACCTGTGTCATCTGGTCTCATGGTCATGAAAGGCTAGATCAGTTCCTCTTGAATTCTCTTTCAAATTCCATTAAGTTCACTATGGAAGTTGAGGAGAATGGTCACCTTCCCTTTCTCGACATTCTCCTTTCTAGGAGGGATGATGGTTCCATTTGTCACCAAGATTTTCAAAAGAACACTCACACTGAAAAGTACCTCCACGCCAACTCTCATCATTTCCCAGCTCAGAAATTCGAGGTTCTCAACACTCTCACCACCCGTGCTTTAAGAATATTTGATGATGACCACCTTGATCAGGAGAAGGCTCATCTTCTTGAGGTTTTTGAAAATAATGGGTATGGCAAACCCCTTAGCGTCAAGGCCTTTCACAGGGCTAGCAAAGAGCGCAAGGTTAAACTTGCTCTTGTTGATCCTACTCCTAAGGTTTATCTCTCGTATATCCAAGGAACCACAGACAGAATAGCCCATATTCTTAAGAAGACTAATGTTTCTTCCTCCTTCAAGCCTCTCAACACCATTAAAAATTCTCTTAGATCAGTTAAGGACCCTATTGACCCTAAGGACTCAAAGGGGGTCTACCTCGTTCCCTGCTCCTGTGGTATCCCTTACATTGGAGAAATGGAAATATCTATTAAGAAAAGGATCAATGAACATGCCGCTGACATCAGACACAATTGCTCATGCACCTTAGCTCTTACAAAACATGCTGAGAAATCAAAACACCATGTTTGCATTGAGGAATCCAAGGTCATTGCTAAGATTGATCACTTTCACCATATGAAGCTAAGGGAAGTGATTGAGATTGAGAGGCATGCCAAAACCCTCAACATGGATGATGGTTGGAAATTAAGTAGAAGCTGGATTCCAGCTCTCAGTTCATAAATCTGCTGCCCTTTCCTCTCCCTTATCTTTTTCATCCTGATGGAATTTCCTTCGCCCCATCTTTCCCATTTTCCTGTTTTTTTCTTTCCTCCTTTTTAAGGAAGGTTTTCTATCCTCTGTCCTTTGATCAACTCCTTTAATATTTTCCTGAATCTATCCCAACATTGTAGTTTGATCTAAATATTCTTTTATTATATCCCCCATCTAATAGAATCTTATGGAATTATTTTATGTCTTAGTATTATAAATTTGTTACATAAATCATTAATATTATATAATATTTCATATATATATATTATTATAAATATATATTATAATATATTATATAATTTCACATCCACCCTAACTTAATACTACTAATTAAATCTTCATAGATAAATGTATATATTAAATAGATAATATTATTATTTGACTTATTAAATAAATTAGTTTTTATACTATTACAAATTAATTCCTTACCTAATAACTAATCTCAACCAAAGATTATTATATATATTATTAACTAATTGATTATAATGGCTAGTTTTATTAAATGAGTTAAACTTATCTATTAATATTATAAATCATGCTTAGAAAATATTATTACTTTAAATTACAAATATATTAATTATTAATATAATATTATTATTAACTAATCTATTAAAGATAACCACTAGTCTTCTACCTAACTTACCTTGAATAACTCAACCCTAACTTATGATATTATATCAATTAGTTAATCTTAGATTATACTATTATTTAATTTGATAAATAATCTACAATTTCTATATTAAATATTTAATTATCACATAATAGTTATTTTCTAACTTAATGATTTTATTTTACCAACGGCTAGTTTTTGAACGGCTCACCCTGAACCTTGATGCATCCCTTCTATTTATTCTCTCGGATAGTATGGTTTCTCACCTTGTCCTGAGGATGAACCACATTAATTGGTTCGAAACGTCGACCCAACCCTTACTATGTGATTAATCCTAAAGATTTCTCTCTACATTATGGATCACAAAAGTCTTTGATCTAACATTATCACCCTTCAAGGAAAGGGAATGGCTGACAAGGCTCGTCAATTTTGAACAGACTCGACTACAAGTTGCTAAGAATAAATCCAATTTGACATTTTTCAAAAAGTTTAGGGATGCATGTTTGGTTCCAATGTTTGCTCGCATTTCTCATGCACTTAACAACTCTAAAAATAAGCACATTTTTATGAAATCTAACTCCACTCTTATTAGATCTGAAATTGGTTTAATAAGGATGGATCTTGATCATCTTTCCCGAAGACTTCTTTCACTCCATTTGGATCTTGGAAACAATATTTCGTTTTCTCTATGGATAGTGATCAATGGCAGTTCAGTAGCGAAAGCCCTCCGGCTGGAGGAATCCTCAAAGAAAAAGCAGTTGTTCAAATTTGAGAAACTATTAAATGCTGGGACTCACTCCTTTGGTTTCGTTTCTATCCCTGAGCTGCCTCCATAAACAAGTGCAGTCAATAAATAGCAGGTTATTGCTTTAAAGGATTGGATTTGTTTATAGAATTTAGCTTCAAGGTCATTTGGTTCCTCATCGGCCTCTCTGTCCTCCTCTCTGTCTCTGTCTCGTGCATTATCTGCACCGTCTCCCTCCACTGCATCATCACCAGTTTCTGCTCTTACTGTATCCTCGTCGCTAACTATTTCAATTCCCGCATCTCCATCCGCTCTCTCGTCCTTTAGAGGCTCTCATATCGTAGGCACGATGATAGATCGAACGGTATCTATCTCGCCCTCTGGATCTAACCCCTCCCGCGTTGGCGCTTTGCCTTCCGCTCCCTCCACTTTGCCTCTGGCTCCCTTCGCGTTGACCTCTGGGCTTTTTTCTTCCTCCCTTCCCCTATGGAAACCATCTGAAACACTTTATAGCATGTGCGACGGGTGGGCGTAGGGTGCCCAGGCGCGTGCACGGCGGGCGGGCGTGCACGATCGCACGAGGGTGGAGCGCCGGGTGACTTCGCAGGAAAGTGACGAAAGGTGGAACAACAATGTGACAGTACATGACAGTTTTGCGACTTGGGTAAAAAGTGCGTGGAACGATTGAAGTTTATACCCGCTATGGAACGAAAGCGTTGAGGGTGGGCCGACCCACAGAAGGAGGGCAAGCCGACTTGCAAATTGCGTTCATGAGGGGGTGTCATGACATGTTTTGGGAGGTCGGCTGGAGAGCCAATGCCCATGAGACATGCGTATATATACATCAGGATTAGCATTCATTTGACAACGAATTCGACAAGCACATTCACCTCTACACATAAGGAAAAGTGCGCAGATTTACTTGGTAATGAGCATAGCTCATGCGCTCAACTTGGAGAAGGTGCAGAGCTGATTCTTGGATTGGTGTTTGGTGAAAGTGACAAGTGTTGAGTCAGAAACGCGCAGTTTGGTGTAGGACTTGGGAAGGGTCTTCTAGGTGACTCGGGTGAGCACTGCCCTTCGTGCAAGAAGTGCACAAGCTTGTAAAAGGCAGGGTTGCCTCTCATTTTAAAATTTGGCTAAGTATTGGCTTGGAGTTTTCCAAGCATTACTTGTACATTGTATTATTGGAAAATTGATATAATATACATAGTTGGGCAGACTGTTCGGGAGTTGCCCCTCCCCTTTATATCGTGTGATTTTTGTTCTTTTATAATTGCTGTGGATAATGAATAAGTATGGGTGTTCATTGATATAAAGGTTAATTGCATTTTATACTTGGTTGCGAAACACAAACTAAGTACACGGTTGTGAATTAGGCATAGTCCATGTGCACAAGTATTGTTAAAAAGAAAGTGTTCGGTGGTGTCGCACCTCGTCGGCATGGTTGAAAGACCATCGTAGGCTTGGGGGCGTGACAGGTGGTATCAGAGCTCGGTTGGGCCGGGGTTTTGAAGCATTGAAGCTTGTGAAGAAGTGACTGTGGTGACAGGTTCTTGCAAGGAAAGAGGTTGGTGAAAATCTTCCTGATAAGTGTGACATCAAGGACTTGGGTTGCAGGTGAAGCCGGTGCATGGTCAAGACTAGATTACAAAGAAGGAAGAGGCTATTGGAAATGGCTGAATCCCAGGCTCAGTCTAGTCATGATCCCAAGGATATTACCCTTGGTTTGATGCAGAAAGTGTTGGAAAGAATGGAGTACTTGGAAGATCATTTTGAGAAGAAGATTGACCTTGTTGTGGAAGAACAAAAGGCAACTTTGAGGATGAAAGATGAACTTGATGAACTCCGAACTCAACACGAGTACACTGATTTGATGTGTACACAACTTGAAACAAGAATCAAAGAGGTTGAAGAAGCAAGGGACCAGGGTCTTGCAGATATCGTGGACTTGAAGAAATCTCTTAACCAAGCCAAGGATGAGATAGCGGTGTTGAAGAATGTCGTGAGGCATGGCTCAGGTGGAGGAGTGCCTCATGTGAAAGTCAAGGAACCAGATTCATTCGATGGTACAAGAAGTGCAAAGACTCTTGGAAACTTTTTGTGGGACATGGAGCAATACTTGGAACGATTGGGTCTATCTGATGATGAGACTAAGGTCAAGGTTGCTGCTCAGTTTCTAACAAAGGATGCTAAGCTGTGGTGGCGAAGGAGGATGGACCAGATTGCCAGTGGCAGTGCTTGTGACATCACTTCGTGGGATGAGATGAAAGGAGCTTTGCAGGCCCATTTTAGTCCTCAGGATGAAACATGGGAAGCAAGGATGAAGATAAAATTCATAAAGCAAACAGGGAACCTACAAACATACCAGCGGGAGTTTGCAAGTGTTGTCCTTGAACTTCCTGACATGGTGGAGAGAAACAAGGTGTTCAATTTTATTGTTGGGTTGAAGCCTTGGGCACGCAATGAAGTGAAGAGACAAAGGATTAGAACACTTGAAGAAGCCTTTGCTGCTATTGACAGGTTGGTGGATCATTATGATGAGACTTCTGATGATAGGAAGAAGAAGTCCGATAAGCCGAAAGATAAGAAGAAAGATGATGCTTCAAATTCGGATGATAGTTCGAAGACGAAGAAAGTCTTGAAGTGTTGGATATGTGCTGGTCCACATACGGTGAAGAATTGTCCCTCTAAACCGAAGGTGGCTGCTATAGCACAATCTAATGTGAAAGATGAAGGTGCTTCTGTGGGGATGATGTAGATACTTGGAGCTGCTGCTGCTACAGAGGTGATCTCTCGGAAGGATCCCGAGAGGAATAAGTTGGAGTATGTTCGGATGAAGGTTGGAGATGCTGATATACTCACTATGGTAGATAGTGGGGCCTCTCACAACTTCATGGGTGAAGATACTGCAAGAAGGATTGGGCTGAAATATGTTCCTATCAAGGTACATATGAAGACAGTTAATTCTCCTCCGGATGAAGTTCTTGGTGTGGCTGAACAGGTGGACACTACACTTGGTGAATGGACCAGGAAGGTGGACTTCACTATAGTGAGGATTGATGAATATGAGGCTGTGCTAGGGATGGAGTTTATGAAACAGTATGATGCCATGATTGTTCCACATTTGAAGAAGCTGTACATTTATGATGGAAGGGAAGATGTACCCATTGGTGTGCCTACCTTTGGTGTGACTAGGCCTGATTGTAAATTTGCAGTGATGCAAATGGGGGATGAGAAGAAATTGGGTGACATGAGTAAGCGGTTGTCTATGGAAAAGACAAAGCTTACCGAACAGTCATTGGTCATCAAATCACTTTCAGATAGTATCTTGGATTTGACAAGAAGGCTAGAGGTGATTGAGGATGAGGATGATGATGAGGTATATGTGAGGCCGGATGTTCGAGAGGAGCACCGGGTCACTTATCTACAAAGGATGGAGGTTGAGGATCCTGATAGATGGATCAAGTTGATTAGTGAGGGTGAGCCTTCAGGCTCTAACCCCTATACATCTTCTTAGATGGATAAGAAGATGGGGCTCATTGTTAGCTGCTCATGGCAGTGAGTCCCTTAAGCAGGTTGAGCAGGTATGATGGTGTAGGGATGGCTTGACATCAAGCATCATGACATGTTGCAGATGAGATGGACGCTACTTCATGGACCTGAGCATGGTTTATTCTTGATGAGTTCAGGATGTGGCAGATGTTTTGAGGAACAACTGATGAGGACATGAGGATGTTCACTCTCATGATTTGAGCGTGATGGTTGGATTAGCTACCCAACTAGTTCAGACATGGGGAGCATGCGGTGATTAGAGGTATGTTGGCATTGTGTTGGAGTATCATGGCAGCTGGACACATAGAACACATGATGGAGAGAGGTGTTCTCTTGAGGCACTTGACTTGATGGAGAGAGGTGTTCTCTCGGGGCACTTGACACTTGTTGGAGAGAGGTGTTCTCTTGGAGCACTTGACACTTGATGGAGAGAGGTGTTCTCTTGAGGCACTTGACTTGATGGAGAGAGGTGTTCTCTTGGAGCACTTGACACTTGATGGAGAGAGGTGTTCTCATAGAGCACTTAGCAGATTGATGAGATGTTGGCACATGGTTGAGGTGTGTTAACACTTGTTGACATATCATGGGCAGTTTGCACATGATGGAGTTAGTGACATGATGGAGTTGACACATTGTTACATTGGACATGTAGCTTGAGTTGGAAGGGCCAGCCTTCCATGGTGGAGACCAACATGGAGAGATTGTGGCAGGTGGTCGATGATCATGTACATCTATGACATACTTTGGTATGGATTATCTTGGTGACAGTTGGTCGCTTAGAGGAGACATGGTGGAGATGGAGTCCTACATATGTTGCAGGGATGTTTGCCATATGTGGAGGAGATGACATCATGGATATTGATGATTGGGGATGTTTTCGAGGACGACAAAGACTTCAGGTGGAGGAGGATGTAACACCTTATCGCATGTGCGACGGGCAGGCGCCAGGCGCCCGGGCATGCACACGCCGGGGGGGTGTGCACGATCGCACGAGGGTGGAGCGCCGGGTGACTTCGCACGAAATGCTACGAAAGGTGGAACAGCAATGCGACGATACATGACAGTTTTGCGACTTGGGTAAAAAGTGCGTGGAACGATTGAAGTTTATACTCGCTATGGAACGGGGCGTTGAGGGTGGGCCGACCCATAAAAGGAGGGAAAGCCGACTTGCAAATGGCGTTCATGAGGGGGTGTCATGACATGTTTTGGGAGGTCGGCTAGAGAGCCAATGCCCATGAGACATGCGTATATATACATGAGGATTGGCATTCATTTGACAACGAATTCGACAAGCACATTCACCTCTACGCATAAGGAAAAGTGCACAGATTTACTTGGTAATGCGCATAGCTCATGCGCTCAACTTGGAGAAGGCGCAGAGCTGATTCTTGGTTTGGTGTTTGGTGAAAGTGACAAGTGTTGAGTTGGAAACCCGCAGTTTGGTGTAGGACTTGGCAAGGGTCTTCTAGGTGACTCGAGTGAGCACTGCCCTTCGTGCAAGAAGTGCACAAGCTTGTAAAAGGCAGGGTTGCCTCTCATTGTAAAATTTGGCTAAGTATTGGCTTGGAGTTTTCCAAGCATTACTTGTACATTGTATTATTGGAAAACTGATATAATATACATTGTTGGGTAGACTGTTCGGGAGTTGCCCCTCCCCTTTATATCCTGCGATTGTTGTTCTTTTATAATTGTTGTGGATAATGAATAAGTATGGTTGTTCATTGATATAAAGGTTAATTTCATTTTATACTTGGTTATGAAACACAAACTAAGTACACATGTGAATTAGGCGTAGTCTATGTGCACAAGTATTGTTAAAAAGAAAGTGTTCGGTGGTGCCGCACCTCGCCGGCACGGTTGAAAGACCACCGTAGGCTTGGTGGCGTGACACCATCCCTCCCCCTCTACAACCATTTAGGCCCCTCCTTCCCCTATTAGTTCCTGCTCCCTCCCCTGGGTTTTAGCTCTCAGCTCCCCCAAGCTTGTCAATATTAAGTTAATTTCCATTGACTCCATTAACAGAACCGATATCTCCCTCCTTATTTTTTCTCTGCTCCGTGCTCCCTCTCGTCCCTATTATAATAAATACCATGAAAAAATTAATAATAGTAAGGTGAAATATAACAAGTGTTTTAGAAATTCCAACCTAATGGTTGTTGCACCTAGGCCCCTCCTTCCCCTATTAGTTCCTGCTCCCTGCCCTCGGTTTTAGCTCTCAGCTCCCCCAAGCTTGTCAATATTAAGTTAATTTCCATTGACTCCATTAACAGAACAGATATCTCCCTCCCTATTTTTTCTCTGCTCCATGCTCCCTCTCGTCCCTATTATAATAAATACCATGACAACGTTAATAATAGTAAGGTGAAATATAACAAGTGTTTTAGAAATTCCATTAAATACAAAAATAATAGGAATTACGTTAATAATAAAGACTTCACTTATATTAATAAATTTTGTTGCAAGTTTGATAACAACCATTATAATAATAATAATAATATTTATGATAATAATAATAATATTTATGATAATAATAATAATAACGACGACGACGATAATAATAACAATGATGATGATGATGATGATGATGATGATGATGTAGCATGTTTTAAGAACATTATCAATCTCTCGAGCAAAAATTTTGACTCCTCTGTCTTTAGTCTCCTCAATAAAGGTCTCAATTTTGCCCTTGCCCCGAATAAGACTCCTACCAATGACATCATATGTAGCATCGAATATGGGATCAAGGACCTTCCAGACAATATCAAGGAGACTATCAAACAAGATTGCGTTGTTGTTCTTAGGAAGGCTAAACCTCCTAAGAAAAACCTAAGCAAGGCCGAGTTTCTTGCTCTTAAATCCCTAAGGGATGACCCCGAAATTGTCGTCGTGAGGGCGGACAAGGGTGGACTTGTTTTCATTCTTGACAAGTCTTATTACATCCACAAAATGGTAGATCATCTATCTAGTAGTGGGAGTTACACGAAGCTCAAGAAGAATCCCCTTAATTCCATCTCTAAGGAGTTTGCTTCTTTGATTAAAGAAGATCCATTGCTTAATCCCCTTTCTCGTAAACTCATCGTGAACAACCCCCTCACCTTTAGAATATATGGTCTTCCTAAGATTCATAAGTCTTGTTCCCCCTTGAGACCTATTGTTAATACCATTAATGGTTTGACCTATCCTCTGGCTAAATTCCTAGCCCATAAGCTCAAACCTCTTGTAGGCTGCACTGGTTCTTTTGTGAAAGACTCTGCCTCCTTTCAAGAATGGAAATATATCAAATTAGACCTTGGAGATTTGTTGGTTTTTGATGTCATCTCCATATACACCAAAATCCCCGTCCAATAATCTATTGATATCATTAATCGCATCACTGGTAAAGACACTGCCAAGTTAGTTGGCATGTGCCTCACCTCCACTTTCTTTAGTTTCCAAGGTGAGTTTTATGAACAAACCTATGGCGTTGCGATGGGCTCCCCTCTCTCCCCCATTGTTGCTAACCTGTTTATGGAATATTTTGAGACAAGGGCCCTTGCATCCGCAAATTCTTTCCTAAAAAATGGAAGTGTTTTGTCAATAACACTTGTGTCATCTGGTCTCATGGTCATGAAAGGCTAGATCAATTCCTCAACCACCTGAATTCTCTTTCAGATTCCATTAAGTTCACTATGGAAGTTGGGGAGAATGGTCACCTTCCCTTTCTCGACATCCTCTTTTCTAGGAGGGATGATAGTTCCATTTGTCACCAAGTTTTTCTAAAGAACAATCACACTGAACAGTACCTCCATGCCAACTCTCATCATTTCCCAACTCAAAAATTCAGGGTTCTCAACACTCTCGCCACCCGTGCTCTAAGAATCTCTGATGATGACCACCTTGATCAGGAGAAGGCTCATATTCTTGATCTTTTTGAAAACAATGGGTATAGTAGACCCCTTAGCCTCAAGGCCTTTCACAGGGCTAGCAAAGAGCCCAAGGTTAAACCTGCTCTTGCTCTTCCTACTCCTACGGTTTATCTCTTGTACATCCAAGGAACCACAGACATGATAGCCCATATTATTAAGAAGACTAATGTTTCTTCCTCCTTTAAGCCTCTCAACACCATTAAAAATTCTCTTTGATCAGTTAAGGACCTTATTGACCCTACGGAATCAAAGGGGGTCTACCTCGTTCCCTGATCCTATGGTATCTCCTACATTGGAGAAATAGGAAGATCTATTGAGAAAAGGATCAATGAACATGTCACTGACATCAGACACAATCGCTCATGCACCTCATCCCTTGTAGAACATGCTGAGAAATCAAAACACCATGTCTACATTGAGAAATACAAGGTCATTTCTAAGATTGATCACTTCCACCACATGAAGCTAAGGGAAATGATTGAGATTGAGAGGCATGCCAGAAACCTCAACAGGGATGATGGCTGGAAATTAAGTAGAAGCTAAATTTCAACTCTCACTTCATAAATCCACCGCCCTTTCCTCTCCCTTGTCTTTTTCACCCTGATGGGATTTCCTTCGCCCCATCTTTTCCCCTTTTCCTGTTTTTCTCTTTCCTCGTTTTTAAGGAAGGTTTTCTATCCTCTTTCCTTTGATTGGCTCCTTTAACCTTTTCCTGAATCTGTCCCAGCATTGTAGTTTGATCTAAATATTCTTTTATTATATTCCCCCCCATCTAATAGAATCTTATGGAATTATTTTATGTCTTAGTATTATAAAATTTGTTGCATAATAATTACATAAATTATTCATCAATTTTTTTTTTCACATCCACCCTAACTATTAATACTACATAATTAAATCATTCATAGATAATATTATTATGTATTAAATAA
>APFE030963885.1:140279-177876 GCA_000404065.3 Pinus taeda | reverse complement strand
ATTAATTTAATATTATTATTAACTAGTCTATTAAAGATAACGGCTAGTCTTCTACCTAACTTACCTTGAATAACTCAACCCTAACTTATGATATTATATCAATTAGTTAATCTTAGATTATACTATTATTTAATTTGATCTATAATCTACAATTTCAATATTAAATATTTAATTATCACATAAAATTATTTTCTAACTTAACAATTTTATTTTACCAATGACTAGTTTTTGAACCACTTACCCTAAACCTTGATGCATCCCTGCTATTTATTCTCTCAGATCGTATGGTTTCTCACCTTGTCCTGAGGATGAACCACATCAGTTGGTTCGAAACGTCAACCCAATCCTTATTATGTGATTAATCCGATAGACGAATTTCTACATTATGGATCACAAAAGTCTTAGATCTAACATATTAAAATTATTTTTGATAGTTTTTCTTTCTCACACTAAATCTATTGTGTGATTTGAATCTTGATATAATTGTTTTGGTCAGCCTATTTTGGGAAAAGAGTCAATAGATTTTTTATTTAATAACTAATGTTTTTTAAACAGACATGCATTAATTAAAATGAGTTAAAAATACGCTTATTGGTATAAAATAGATGATTTCGGTATTTTGTTATGTAACTTTGTGGGGAAAAAGTCATGGATTTGAAATTTTTGGGAAAACATCTAGTCATGCTAAGGGTTGGTGTGGCCAAGGACAGGTGCTACCAAGGCCAACTACAATCTAGGTGATTTTGACGTCCTAGATGCTCCCAAGTTGGTTACTCCTAGATTGCAGTTACTAAAGCCACAATTTAGACATGTCAATCATCAAGACTCACATTGCCTAACAGACAAAACAAGTTGGTTAAAAATACATATCATGGGTAGCTTTGCTTTATTGCAAGAGAAACTAGACTATAGTTGTTTCATAAGCCAAAAATGAATATGTTCATAGATGAAAAAATCACAATATCACTAGTCTAAGGCTTGTAGCTTTTTGAGATACGATTGAAAACTATAATGAGAAAATTAAGTAACGAGAAACAATGAAAAGGAATGAAAGAGTGTGTAATCCCATTGTCAAGTTATGATGATGTTAATGTATGTACAAAGGTATTTAGGCTAGTGAGCCAAGTTATTTTTCCGTCCTAAGAGTTTTATTTATAGAATTTGGGCTAGGTGCATATATTATATATATTATTAGATAGATAAGATAGATATAGATGTCGGTTTTGGAAAGTGGCTGGAGAATTAAGAATATAAAGACAATTTAACTTTGGTACAGATATTATAATATTAACAAAATGAGTTAGCTACAAAATCAACTCCATGGTAAAGAGTATAGGGAACAACTCCATGGATAAGGGAAACAATTCTAATGTGTTTTGGAAAAAAAGGTACCCAAGGTCCATATCGCTTTACAGGATGCCACATGGTGAGATAAAGCCATGCATATGAAAGAAGTGTATGTTTTTCCTGAGGGAAGTTATGGTTACTGATTAGTTAGTGAGTCCTAGGGTTGGACTCTAGAATTGACTAATATGAGGTTATTTACTTAATCACACCAAATTGAATGCATCCTAGTTGGTGAGCCTAGGTGACTCTAGTTATGGCTTGGTGGCCATGGAGTTCTGGTGGGAACTCGGTTCAGAGATAGTCTATGAATCCTAGGACTAGAATTTGGCACTAACAGAGGTTATTCGGTTTGGTTAGTAGGGAACTTTGACTCCCATAGAGCAAAAGAGCTTCCAAAGCTATGGGCTGAGATTGTTCTAGTTAGTTGTAAGGTTCCTTGGAAGGTGGGCACTACTGAGGGACTTGTGTGCAGGTTAGGAGAACGTGATATTTTGGTTGGAGACTAAGGTTTCCTAGGTTGGTGCTTTGGTCAATGTATGTGCGCGATGTTTGGCTTACAAACTATTGATTAAAGAGTTGTAGGCCTAGCTCAGGGGTGACCTATGGTTGAGATTTATGAACCACATGGTGTATGGCTAGGTGTAACGTGGAGAACCCATAATTATTTGGCTTTCTTTTACAACGTAAGTGTTCATCCTTCATATGTATTGGTATATAATTATGTGATGTGTTGTATGTTGAATTTATGGTGAAACCATAGTTTCCAGGTTTGTGTTCATTTAATTAATTTGTATTCTTGTTGTACATATATGTGAGTGTTTTCAACTTAAATGTGTTAATGATCGCATTTATAGCATTTAGCACTACATTCATGCTAATCACAACCACCAATGATATGAAAAATTATGGCAAGGTTTGATTAATTCTTACTTCCACATTAAATTCATACAAATTTAAGTAGTGTTGGTGTGGTTGTGTTGCCCGACTAGGGAATGAGGATGTTACAAGGTGGCATCAAAACTCATTTTTCAACATTGGGCTTGATTGGGCCATATTTGGGGGTATAATAAGGAAATTTTTATAGGTTACAAGTTGTTAGCCATCTATTTGACGAATTCACATGGGTTGGAATAGTAAAAATTCACCTAAAAAAAAGGGCACAAGAGCCAAGAGAGACTCAGAAAGATAGAATTAGTGCAATAGTAGAATAAATTCTAGAAATAATTGTTATTTTAGCCTCATAGGGTTGAATTTGTGTACATTACATTATTCTTAGCATGTACGGGGCCTTTTTTTATTTATTAAACTAAATTATATATAAAATAATTTAGTTGAAAAAGGGGCACCGTCCCATTGCGTAGAATTGGACCACAAAGCCATGAAGGCAAGGTGGAACATTTGCAATTTCAGGAGCTCAAGGGTCATTACAAGGGTTTCATTACCGAGAGGATGAACCCAAAGTGGTTTGAAACTGGCATTAAGAGGTGGGCCACAATGTTGAAGAGTTGGAACTATGACAGGAGAAGAGTGTAGCCCATCGCAAGTTCGGGCATTCGGGGTTTGTTGTAAGGGTGGTGTTGTTAGTAGGATGAATCCTGAGTGGTTCAAGTTTGGCATTAAGAGATAATCCAATGGGTGTGGAAATACATTTATGTATTGGAACCATGCATGGAATGATCTACAATATGTTAATCACCCTCGCATGTTGATTCATGTAAATGGAGGTTAAAAAGTGAGTATAGTAATGGTGGTATCATATTAAATTTGCATGAGATAGATCTAGAAATTTAGATGTTACAAGATCACACATTTGGAACGAAAGGCTTACATACATAGTATTTGAAATTGAAGATTTACAATGCAATAGAGATTCAAAGATCAATTCAATGTGGCTCTTATTTCTTACGATCTTGATAGGAGTAGGGTATTAGAATTAAGGTTTCCAATGTTTACCATGGTTGGTCATCAATTTCTACTTGATGAACACTTTGAGGGTCGATTCAAGAACCCTTCAAATTCTTGAAACATCTGCTACTTTTCCCATGGTCACCAAAAAAATTCACGGCATAATATTTGATGCAATCTACATTGGGGGAGCACATAAACTACCTTATATTATCATTGGAGTTATTTCACAAGAAATTTCATGGGGAGAAATTTCCTTCATTCCAATGATAATATCATAAGTTTATATTATGATAGCCTTCCACCTTGCCAACAATTTGGGAGCGTTGATTGTTGAAGTTGCTATTGATGCATTGGTAGTAGAAAACGAGAGTTTTACTTTATGGGGTGAATGTTTTGATGATATCTCTATTGAATTGGTTGAATATGAATGGGTGATATTTATGGAAATATGAAAGATTGAAGCCAGAGTTGCGAATGAATGGACATCTTTTCTTGATATTGCATGGATACTACAATGATCATTGTTAGAAATGTGTTGTCATTGATGGCAAAGGTTATGACGATGAAGGAAAGAAACATAGAAGAATGCAAGAAGAATGAAGATTTTCCCAAGGTATGTGGAAGGAAAAGTTGGAGATAATGCAGAATATTTGAAGCCATTTATAGCTCATAAAATCTCTTCAAACATGGTTAGGAACCACTTAGTTGAAAATATCTTTGAAAGAGCGTTCCAATGGTATATGGAAGTTTCAAAATTGCCTCCTGTATCACAAGCTATTACTAGTCAAATTTTAGTAGCCCCATAGTCAAAGTTGTAGAGTTAACATAGTCGAAGACCCTTCGGAGCATGTTTTAGGGTGTCATTTTTCCAAGCTTGGTGGAGAATTTTAGTGAATTGGCTAAAGGAGGATTGGAAAGACGTGGAACATACATCATTATGGCATAATGCATTTTGATTGACCAATGGTGGATCCCCACATAACAACTCACCCCGGTAGGAGGCTTCCCCAGAAGGTTCAAAGTTGTGCAGATAAGAGAGCACCCAATGATGCAAGCCCGTGATGATGTAAGCCCAAGTGATAGAGAAAATCACAGTTGATTGGAAGATTTTTTAAGCGAGAGCCCCCCACTTGAAAGCTAAGCCCAGGAAGGCTTTCCAGAAGAATTTTAAGCAATACAAAAGGTGAGGCTCGGGATGATTAAGCTTAAAGATAGCATGGTGAAGTAGAGTGGCAACAGAGACTAATAGAAAAAGAGTCAAAATAGCATGGAAATCAAAGGATTTAATTTGACGGTTTTATGTTTTTTCATTTAACAAAGAACAATGTTGAAAAACACAAGGCCTAGGACCCTTCCTCTCTCCTCTCTGGGAGGACACGTGGAATCACTGTATTGGCCCAAGATCATGTCAGTAGGATGTCAATACAGAGGACACGTGGCCAATAGATTTGAAATTTCCAGATACCCGAGTGAGCTAAATATGGGTGATGTGTTTTACTACTCTAGAGGCACCACATGGAATTTATGACGTATGCATGGTGTCATCTCAGAGGCCTTATCCTAGGAGATTTATAAGGTGTGTAGTTAAAGATCATCGAGCTGGCTTGACACTAGGTAAACACATTAGGCGTTAGAGATAGATCACCTCGACAAAATTTTGATTACTCCACGAGCACGATAGTAACAATTCATCCCAGTTCCTTAACCCTAAAAGAAATTTAATGATTGCAGTGGAGAGGCATTGAGCTGACTAGGTGTTTGAAACATGTGGCATTGAAATTCAGCCTAGCCTTTTCATTAATTGGATCTTATATGTTGTTGATGGAGCCACTAGGACGCATAACCCAAGTCCCTTGAACTAGGAAGGTTTCAATCGAGTGCAAAGGAGGAATCGTTGGGTTGACAACACTACGATACACAATGGCATTACAGTTGGGTTTTGCAGAAAAAATGAGAATAGAGTGTAATGACAGGCCCGTTGGACAAGTGTTCCTAGAAGGGAGGTATAAGTTAAGTGCTAGGAAAAGGTTTTATATATGGAGTTTGAAACCAAGAGTGCGAAGATTTGTAATATAAATAAATCCCTCAGGGATTCAAGAATAATGGGTCCTATTAGCACTTAGAAAGTTACTCTTGGTTGTAGGAGAGAAATTCCCAAGATGACCGTTTCACTCCAACTTATAGATTGAAGGCTATTCCCTTAAATCCAGAGATGGTTCTCTCTAACCTTTACATTGTGGCTAGATATTTATATGGGTTGTGTTGATATAGGGTTTGGTTGGGCTTGAAATTAATAGCTCATTACGTGATCGAGTCAAATATATAGAGTTTAGGTAGTTTACCAAGAAAATTGGTTGTCTGATCAAGATTGATAAAGACAAGGTGGATAGCAGATCCTTGACCTTTGCCATTTGTTGTAGATGGATGAAGAAAAATAAGAACAATCCACTACAATAGGGCATACATATTGAATATTATGGTAGCTTTAGAGGATCAATAGGGAACCTTTGAAAACTTAACTCAGAGCATCAACACAAAGACGAATTCTGAATAAATTTATCTTTTCCAAACATTAAGAAGGAATGAATTTATGAGGTTATTAAAGGAGAAATTGAAAAACACATAGAACATACATACTAAAACCAAATATTGCATGGATCTTTATATCACTGGTCATAATCTACTGATATTGGAAAATGAAATAATTAAAGTATTCAACACAAAGACAATGACTATATTTTTTCAGAAAAGGAAACCTTTTCTTCATATTCTTGATGAAATATATAGAAAATACAATAGAGATAAGCTCCTTTAAGTATGGTAGAAATAAATACAAAATATTTACATAATCTTTGAGATTTTATTAAAAAAAATCACAAAAACCCTATCATCTTAGATATTCAGATCCGTAATCTGGTACATATTCCCTGGTCAAAAAAAGAGCATAAGGTTCCTATATACTCCCGCTGCTAGTATCCTAGAAGAATAGAGAGGTGTTTGCTACAAGATAGGATACAGAACGATATGTTGCATTACATGCTTGATATTTGAAGCTAAACTCGTGTTCCCTCCTTGTATCCAACTGATTCATGAACTTGGAAATGATGCCAAAAATGTGTAACTATATACTTTCTTCGCTGCATGACTTCCTCATGTTGACTTGTACCCCTTAATACATAAAAATATCTGATATCTTCAATATATTCAAAAATAATTATTGCTTGATCATTAACCAATATTAAACCAAAATGTTAAATATCCATTAGGGTTTGGTGCAACAAAATTAGGATTTACTATAACAAAATTAGGTTTATGTTATACTTTGCCCCTGAAGTCAACTGATCACTTTCATATGTCTTCTGAAACTTGACTCCTTGTCACCCTCATGGTAAATGTTTATGGGGTTTTATCAGCTTTTAGGTTTTTTCCTTTGTTCTTCTCAGCATACTTTGTTTTCCTTTGTCCTTTTCTACTCTTTCAAGTATGCTATGTTTTTTCTTCTTCATCAAGGATGATAATTGTTTCTTGAACTTAGGATTCATTATAGATTTTAAATTCATCTCGATTTATTAGGAGGAAGAGTGTGAGGTATTTTCCCTGAACCCTAACCTTGAATATACTATTCATGATTTGTTTAATTGTAAATAGTTTATAAGTCATGAGGAAGATGTTACAGCTCTGAACAATCAAGGGATTTTTCCAATTGATGTGCCTCAATGGTCTATTCATCAAGAATCTGATATTTTTATTATTAAGTTTGATCAAACTATTGGAATTAATAGTGTATTTATTGATACATCTGATGATATTGGTGCATATTTACCTATTGATTTTTCTATGCCACCCAAATTTGATGATCCACCATCAGAAAGTTTAGAAACCAATCAGGAATTTGAGGCACTTCAACCCATGTCGATGGTTATGTTAGGTTCTTGCAGTCCTGTTGAGATCTTCGAACTAGGTTGCATCCATATTTTCACACATCTCTTTACTCAACATTCATCCACTGTAAGTGAGCTCATTCTTGAAGGATTTTCAACATTTTCGAGATAATCCTCTAAACCCTCGAGATAGATCTTTTTTATCAAATATAAGATTCTTTTTTGGTTAATTATTCATCATGTGAATATGTTATATCGTACCTAGGGTTGGAGTGCACATCTTTTGCGGATCGACATAGTTTCAAAGCCTATCATTGTGATTATCAAGGAAGAGGTCATCTTGGGTTGCAATATTTCCCTTTGTTAAAATTTTTCAAGATTGATTACTTTCTCATATGTCTTGTATATGTTATGAATGTAACACCCCCTCCGAGTTCCACCCAAGCAACCAACAAGCCAGGGTAAACATGTGATGAGAGAGGTTACCATAAGGGATTAAATCTCCTAAGTGACCTTAAGGAAATGGAATTGATGGAACACATCAACAAACCCATCCACATCATGAGCAACACCCTCAGGATACATGTTAACCACTCAAACATCCTACCCCTGGGTCCCACTGATGCTTGAAGCCTTTTAACTCAAATTCACTCTTATGCTATAGGCAATACAACGACCATAAGCCAAAGTTTCTCTCACAGACCTATGTGTCAGCGTCCCTAGACTCTTCTCAACTGACCTGTGCTAGAAACCCTGATATTTGAGCCACTTTTAAAGCCCATAATCAATCAAATTCATAATGACAGGATAGAAAATTCAAAAATCAACCTCAGTACTAAGCCTAAGCATCGCAAACTGGGACTAACATTCTATCAAACACTTGGCATCAATGCAACCTATAGGTCTAGGATATAAGACAGAGCATAAATGACTAAAATAATTCATGAAACATAATCAGAAGGATCATTTCCTTCTCCATTGAACTATTATATCATCAATTAGGTCGTTCATCCATCTATTTAACAGTTACAAGTAAATACATGAAATAACCATGACATGAACCAGTCATTTAAGTATGTTTATAAATAACATAAAACTATGTAAATATTAGAGATATGACAACCATTAAATCTACATATAAATAAGTGAAAAAGTAAGAGAACTTAGCTTCTATTAATCATAGGCAAATCTGACCAGGTTCATGACTTCCACGTATCACCTAGCAATAGACATGGCTGAACCAAATCTCTCTTTCAGCCAGTCACCTTCATGCCATATTCCAAGCATGAATGTGAGATCTCATAGAACAACCAATCCAAGAACAACCAAGGGAATCCAATGGTTAGACAACCTCCACCCTCATCAAACTATGATCACACCAAAACCAGTGCTTCCATCACAACCAAACGTAACTTGGAATGCCATCCAGAATCCAACACTATCCTTGAGGAAATTTCCATCTCCTTGTCTCTCAGGCTTTACCACAATCCAAAGCAGATAACTAGGCCATAAATCGAGACTAATCTCTCAAGATTTATTGCAATTCAAACCGAGATCACTAGGCCCTAAACCAAGACTTCTCCCTTAGGCTTTACCGTGTATCCTGCCAAAACTAATCAAGGTATTCCTAGGCCTTTCGGAGTGGAACTTGAGACCACCTCCACCCCATATTTTGAAATCCATCCGGAAAACCAAAGCTCAAAACCTAGATAAACATCCCAACATACCATGGTATCTGCAAAAGCAAAAGGCTAGGCTGAAAACCATTTTCATAACTTGGAAAAACCATACCACCGACAACAAGAGAAACATATACCAACATGTAAATCCATGCATGTCCAGATGAGCTAGGAAATCACACATGCAAAATATTCCTGCAAATATTCTCGCTGAAGTTGCTTGATCTTTCTTTCCTTGCTTTTCCTTCCTTGATCCAAAACTAGAGTGCTCCAAGAAAACTCTAAGTGACCAAGAGTGAGAGAGAGAGAGAGATAATAATGAGAGAGCTCCACACTTGAAAAGACGAAAGGTCACAAACTGATCCCCATAAGACTTTTTATGAATGAGGCCTCTAATTTCTTCATTTTCCATTATTTTACTTCAATTTCCTCCTCACATGCAACCTATGACCTTTCACCTTAATTTTTTCCTAATTTCCTTTATTTTCATAAATAAATGTGACAAAAATGCATTTTTTTCCTTTTAATGCCTTTGCCAATTTTCCTTAGCCAAAACACACATCTAGTGATGCCCATTAGGATATATTTTCCCAACATTCAACTTGGAATATGTGTCTCTTTACCGTGGTTTTATTTTTCCTTTATTTACTTTATTACATGGAATTTTCACTCGGGTTGTTACAGAACCCACTCCGACTAATGGGAGTGTTACAAGTCCATCCATAAAATGCCTTGAAAGGACTCATCCTCAAGGACTCCTGATAACCATTGTTGTATGCAAACTCAACTAATGGAAGATACTCCTCCCATTTCTTATGTTGGTGCATCACGTACATCCTCAACATGTCTTCCAAGGTATTTTTGACCATCTTTGTCTGTCCATCTTTCTGTGGATGATAATTTGTATTGAAGGCCAACTCTATGCCCAAACTTGTAAATAACTCCTTCCAAAACTTGGAAGTGAACTTCACATCCCTGTCTGACACAACCTTTTTTGGAACAACATGCAATATCGCTATCTCTCTAATGAACACCTCTGCTACCTCACTGACTCAATATGTAATTTTCACTGGAATGAAGTTAGCTACCTTGCTCAACCTGTCCACCATGACCATAATAGAATCATGTTACCTCACTATCCTTGCAAGACCTGTGATGAAACCCGTGGAAATGACCTCCCATTTCCATTCTGGAATTGCTATAGGCTATAGTAACCCACCTGAACGTTTACATTCTGCCTTTACCTGTTGACAATCTAAACATCTAGCCATAAACTCTACCACTTCTTCAGATTCAGCCAATAGTAGAACTTGCTAACCACCACCAATGTCTTTTGATATCCTATATGACCTAAGTATGGCTTCACATGAAACTCCCTGAAGATAAGCTTCTTGAGCTCACTGCAATTCAATACATAGATCCTGTCTTTAAATCTCACCAACCCATCTGTTATGAAACGATAGTCTACATCCTAATCACCTGTACCTATACCTTCACCTATACCTATACCTTCACCTGTACCTTTACCTGCATCTATACCTGTACTTACACCTATACTTGTACTTGTACTCTACTCTAACCTGTGCATGATATCCATGTATTTGTCATCCCATTGTCCTACCTGTAGAATCATATCATGTAACGCTGTCCCATAAGAGCTCATAGCTGCTATATTATTTACATGTACCTTCCTGCTAAGAGCATCTGCAAGATAGTTCTCCTTTCCTTTGATGTATCTAATCTCAAAGTCAAACTCACTAAGGGTCAAACAAATACCTCAACCCATTGTGATCGCTCATTAATGTGAATCTCCTTCCAAGAAGATAATGTCTCCACATCTTCAATGCATGTATAATCACTGCTAGCTGAAGATCATGCATTAGATAGTTATGCTTGTGCTCATTTAGTTTCCATGACTCATAACACACTACCTATCCTTCTTGCATGAGACTCCACCAAGTCCTCTCTTGCAAGCATCTATACATACTACAAATTCCTTATCCGGATCCACAATATTTAGCACTAGTGCATGTGTCAACAACTACTTAAGTTTCTCAAAACAAGCCTCACATTATTTTGTCCATTCAAACTTCTTACCTTTCTGCTATAATGATGTGATAGGATATGCAATGCTCGAGAAGTTCCTGATGAACCTCTTGTATTAACTTTCCAATCCCATGAATGATATCACCTCATCCACATTCTTAGGAGCTTCCCACTCCATGATAGCCTTTATCTTCTCTAAATCTAATTCTATGCCATCCTTGGAGACAACATGCCCCAAGTAATGTACCTCAATCTAAAATAAGTTACACTTGCTAAGTTTAGCATACAATTGATGCTCTCTTAGCAACCTCAACACTGTTGCTAAATGTTCGACATGTTCTTCCTCATTCTTAGAATATACCAGCATGTAATCAATGAATACAATAACAAACTTATCCAAATAAGGGTGCAACACATTATTCATGAAGCACGTGAATGTAGCTGGAGCATTAGTAAGCCGAATGGAACAACACCAAACTCATAGTGGCCATACCTGGTCCTGGACGCAGTCTTGAAGATATCCTTTTCCTTGATGCATACCTGATGGTATCCTAATCTCAAGTTGATCTTAAAGAACATTGTTGCTCCATTCAACTGATCAAACAAATCATCAATCCTCAACAAAGAGTACCTATTCCTGATTACCTTGTTCAGTTGCATGTAGTCAATGCACAATCTAAGAGTACCATATTTCTTCTTTAGGAACAACAGTGGTGCACCCCAATGTGATACACTAGGTTTGATGTATCTGTTGTCCAACATCTCTTTCAACTGTATATTTAACTCAACTAACTTAGATGTGCTCATCCTATAAGTTACTTTTAACGCTAGAGCTGCCCCTGACACCAACAGAATAGAAAATTCTACCTCCCTTTGAGGTGGAAACTCAGTAATGTCCTTAGAAAATACACCCTGAAATTGCTGCAAAACTGGGTACTTGCTCAACGCATTGGAATCCTAGACCTCCTTACCCTTGTCACTATAAATTTGTACTTCAAACATCACACAAACGTTTCTACAACTACACTTAGCATGCATAATGGTAACCATCCTCACTAGTGTAGGCTTCTTCTTTCCCTACAAGTTCCTCTTTTCCCTACTATCATCCACGCACTCAATGGCCTTTTTGAAGCAATGCACTTTGGTTCTGAAGTTATAACTAATCCATACCCAAAATTCATACTATATGATCCCAATGGAAATAAATTCAAATGTGTCATTGTAGGCATACCATTTAACTCAAATGCACAAGCTCTTACCCAATGGTGAACTCACTTCTTTGTACCTGTAGCCAACTATACCAACCAAGATTATGCATGCACTTCTTTTCTCAAACCACACTTATCCACCAGGTAAGGATTAATATAATTATAGTTAGATATAGGATCAATCAAAATAGAAATAACCTGATCACAAAGCTTACCATCCATCTCAATGATCGATGCTTGATGATTTGCCTGCCTGTTGTCCATAGCTTTATAGATTTGAGGAACGTTATGACCAACATCACCAACTGTATGCACCCCTGAGCGCTATAGATTTGGGGTCTACCACCACTCTGATACTGTGGACAATCCCTCTTATGATGATCCTCACCACATATCCAACACTGCAATGGTTCCCTACCATTTCCTCTAGCCTTCTACTCTCCATGTCCTTTCTCAACTATATTGAATCTCTTGTAAGGAACTGCATTTTCTTTCTCACTTGCATCTTGAGGTCTTCCTCTCTTTAGTGTCCATTTTCCTTTAGCTTTCTCATTTCTTTTCAAGTCATGATTAGGCTCAACTTTGTGCTTCGACTGCTAATAACAATTCTTCAACTTTCAAATGGCCTCCTCCAATGATCTAAGCTCATTGAACTCAATCCAGTCTCTATATGAAACTGGAAGTCTAGTGATGAATCTCTAAAAAATTTCCTTCTCCTCCTTGAAGTGAGGCACATATCTCATCAACTCCAAAAATCTGCTATTATACTCCTCATATGTCATAAACCCCATCCACAACTCATAAAACTCCTTCGCCATGTCATCATAGTACCTCTCAGATAAGTACTTCTTCTTGAAGAATCTTTCGAACTTATGCCAAGTCAAATCTTCCTCATGTATATCTTTGACATTCTTGATGTCTTGTAACCAGATATCTACTTCACCTTTGAGATTGAAAGTGGCTATCTTTTCTTTCATGTTCTCTTAATAATCATACAATTGGAAGAATTTATTCATACAAAGAAACCATGCCTATGCATCTTGTGATTTCTTCATTTCTCCATCAAATGTAGGTGGCTTTGCTTTCTTAAACACATCTAGAAAGCATCCCCTATCACTCCTCCTGTAAGGATGATGACAATGTCGATCATGATGTCTATCAGAACCAGAACTAGAGTAATACCTGTGTCTATCACCTCTCCTATCCAGAGTGTCCAACATCCTTCCATATTTGATCATGTCAGATCTATCTGGCCTATATATACTAGGAGACCTACTTCAATATGCCCCATTTCTTCTGTCCTCATGTCCATGTCTAATCCGAAGTGGTCCTTGTCGCTACCAATCTGATAATCTCTGAAGTAGTATCACATTCACCTCTTCTTGTTTCTCTTGTTCCTACATGATTTTGTCATTGTCTACTTTGCAACTCCTTATTTCTTCCTTTAGGCTTCTTAATGTGTCTTCCGAGTCAGAATAATGACCCACACCACGCTACTCATCCGATGCATAGGGAGATTCTATGTTGTCTACCACCTTGCTATCCATTTGATCTCTTTCATGCAAGGCGTACTATGTCATCTATACCAAATCACCATAACTCAACGTACCTTAGCATAACTCAGGGAGGATACCTTGTCTGTAAGATCATCAAATCAGTGTGATGCATATATAACATAACCATAATAACATATAGACATATATCAAATAAGTGAATCAACACATAAACATCATTATAGCTAGGGCCCAATCATCAATGCAAGGCCATATCAACAATGCATGCTATGACCTCCTGCATGACAACAAACATTGCTCCATTGTACACATTGCCTCATGCAACTATCAACCTACATAAGCAATGCCTAATCAACTACACATACACATAACTGCATGTAGTCAAGCATAAGTGATCAATTCTTGTAATCAAGCTACATGACTGATACATGTAATCAAATAACCAAGAATGCAACCCAACATACAAGGATGTAATCAAGTTGCATATAATCGTATAACCAATCATATACTCCTGAAAATGCATTCCATAAAATCAAAATCAAGATCCTCATGATAACCTTACTATAACCATGATCAATATGATGTAATCCAACTAACACATGGAACACAAGTGTAAGAGACACACATGCAAATGACATGCATGCATGACCACATATAGCCCATCCAGTCTGATGGGTGCATCATGGTCTCATACCAATCCATAACAACCCCTCCTCCTAGGTCCACCCAAGCAACCAACCAACCAGGGTAAACATGTGATGAGAGAGGTTACTATAAGGGATTCAATCTCCTTAGTGACCTTAAGGAAATGGAATCAACGGAACACATCAACAAACCCATCCACATCAACAATAACACCATCAAGAGATATATCAGCCACTCAGACATCCTACCCCTAGGTTCCAATATGTTTTAAGCCTTTAACTCAAAGTCGCTCTCATGTTATAGAAAATATAGCTACTAGAAGCCAAAGTCACTCTCACAAGCCTATGTGCCATTGTCCTTGGACTCTTTTCAGTAGACTTGTGCCAGCGAACCCAAGATTTGAGCCACTTTTCTAGCCCAGAATCTCGACCTTTGTCCAGAACTTGTTACAATATCCATAATCGATCAAAGACATGACAAAAAGATAGACAAATCAAAAACCAACCTTAGGACTAATCCTGGGCATCCCTAATCGGGACTGACATTTTGTCCAACACTTGGCATCAATGCAACCTACAGGTCTAGGATACAAGACAGAGCATAAATGACTGAAAGAATTCATGAAAGATAACCAGAAGGACAACATCCTTCTCCATTGAACTCTTATATCATTAATTAGGTCTTGCATCCATCTATTTAACTGTTACATGTAAATACATGAAGTAACCATGACATGAACCAATCATTTAACCTTGCTTATAACTAGAATAAAACCATTTAAATATCAGAGATATGAAAGCCATTAAATCCACATATAAACAAGTGCAAAAGTAAGATAAATTAGCTTTTATTAATCATAGGAAAATATGACCAGGTTCGGGACTTCCACGTACCACTCAACCATAGACATGGTTGAAACAAATCTCTCTTTCAGCCAGTTAGCCCCATGCCATATTCCAAGCATGAATGTGGGATCTTATAGAACAACCAATCCAAGAACAACTAAGGGAATCTAGAGGTTAAACCACCTCCACGCTCATCAAACTGTGATCACACCAAAACGGGTGCTCTGATCACAACCAAACTGAACTTGGAATGCCATCCAGAATCCATCACTATCCTTGAGGAATTTTATGTCTCCTTGTCTCTCATGCTTTACCACAATCGAAACCGTATCACTATGCCTTAAACCGAGACCATTCTCTTAGGATTTACCACAACCCAAACCCGAATCACGAGGCCCTAAACCAAGACTTCTCCCTCAAGCTTTACCATGTATCCTACCAAAACCAGTCAAGGGATTCCTAGGACTTTGAGAATGGAACTGGACATCACCTACGCCCCGGATTCTGAAATCCATCTGGAAAACCAAATCTCAAAACCGTGATAAACAACCCAACATACCATGGCATCCGGAAAAAGGAAAGGCTATGCTGAAAACCACTATCATAACCCAACATATATCAACATGAAAAGCCACACATGTCCAGAGTAGCTAGGAAATCACACATGCATAAGGTTACCTGCAAGTATTCATGTTGAAGCTACTTGATCCTACTTTCCTTTACTTGATCCTTTCTTTCCTTTCCTTTTCTTTCCTTTCCTTTCCTTTCTTTTCCTCCCTTGATTCAAAACTAGAGTGCTCCAAGAAAACTCTAAGTGACCAAGAGTGAGAGAGAGAGGGAGAATAATGAGAGAGCTCCAAGCTTGAACTGACAAAAGCTTGCCAACTGATCCTGAGAAGCCTTTTTATGAATGAGGCCTCTAACTTCTTCATTCTCTGTTATTTTCCTTGAATTTTCTCCCCACATGCAACTTGTGACCTTTCACCTTAATTTTCTCATAAGTTCCTTTATTTTAATAAATAAATGTGCCAAAAATGCCCTTTTTCCTTTTAATGCCTTAGCCATTGCCCTTGCCAATTTTCCTTAGCTAAAACACACATCTAGTGATTCCCACTAGGATATCATTGCCCAATATTCAGCTTGGAATATGTGTCCCTTATCATGGTCTTATTTTTCCTTTATCTAATTTATTACACGGAATTTTCACCGGGGCTGTTACAATGAAGTTGATAATATTTTGGGCTCCATTTCTCTTCTTGAATAATAGAAAATGTATGAGTCATTCAGCAAATCAAAACCGTTGTGTTGATTTAGTTTGCTTTGCCCCTTGCTTACAATCTTCGCTAGCCTAGAATCCATATTGGTTTCCCTTATTTGTAATGTTAGAAACTGCCTTTAATGCCTTAAGCTTTCATATTGTTGGAATGGCTTCTAACCAGATACAAATAGAACCAATGGAGAATCAAGGATCTTATAGTCACCAATCTAATCATTATATTGGTTCTAACAACTATATCTCAATTAATCATTGTCCCATTAGCATCCATGATGATAGTTTTTTTAAATTAATTAATTTTTTTGAGCCCATTGATCTTCATGGTTTATCATTTCATGAATCTGATGCCTGTCATATATTTAAGGCACTTTAGCATGAGTATATGGTTATGAAAGGTCCCCACCATCTTCACAAGGCTTTCGAATGAGATAAGATTGAATTCCATTCAACTTAGATTCTCTTTCTAATTTGAATGAGTTTATTGAAAATTCATTTTCTCGGGAGTATCAGGGTTTTCCAATCTATTTTTTTTAATATCATGATCCAATCACTGAATGGTTACAAAAATCTTACCTGGAAAGCTCCAATGCAAATAACAAGTTTCGATATTTCTTAATGTTTGCTAAAACTGGAAACACAAATGAATGTACTTCCATGAGCAACCTTAAAGGTTTGTATCATTGTCATTTCAAGCAACAAGGTAAAGCTCAAGACTGGTTAAAGCTACTTAGTACGAAACATATTTCCATTGATAAGAAAAACCTTCATTTTATTTTGCAATCTTTTTGAATTGTTAACTTTACTCTTGCACAATGCATTATATTGTTTTTAATTGCTTGTATCTTTATGATCGCAGGTCGAGAACGGTTGTGGTGGTTGCACTGGAAATTCCATTACACTTGACCCTAAACGTCTAGCCCATTAGGTTATGAGTACTTTTAAGTGCATTTAGCTCTCTAGTTGCATTCCATGACTTTGTATTTTACCGTGTTCTATTTTTTGAATTTGCTTTTTTTGCTTTGTTTGTTTCTCATGCTCTTTTTCATTTAAGGTTTACTTTTTCTTCTCTTTTGATTTTGAATTATTTCTATGCCTTTCCTTGACTTTCTTCCCTTTATATAATAATAATTTGCATAAAAATGTTGTTATTTGGCTTAAAAGACAATGTGGCAAAACTTGAAAATGTAAATTGTGATGACGAACAATGCATGTCTTATCTATTATCCTATTATCTATCTTGGGTTTACATATCCTTAAATTCAATGATGTCTGAATGAAAAATATGATTCATTCCAAACAAAAATCCTTTGGCCAAACTACAAATCTTGTATATTTATTAGGATCTTAATTCCTAATTCAACCTTGTATTGAATGGTGTTTTGACTTGTCGAATCAACCAAGTAGAGAAGGGAAAGGAGGAAAACTTTAAAACGAGCATATAAATTTAGTTATCTTTCAAATCCCTTAAACAAGGAACAACCTCTTTTTCGCTCAAAAAGTAACGATCCCTCTTCCACCTATACTAAAAATATTCAATAAATTCTTCAAGGATATCTTTAAGAAAATAAAATAAAGAGCGAAGACGAGAAAGGATTCCTACACAAAGAAGTGAAGCAAGAAACCTTGTCAGGATAATGTCCAAGCCTGCTAGCATCAAAGTGATTCTTTTGTCTTCTTGAGGTGACTCCATCGAGGTATTGTCTAGGCTTGCTAGTAGCATAGCAACATCATGGAATGTGCTTAAACAAGCTCGATATACTTATTATCATTCTCCCCTATTGAAAAAGTTGAAGTATGACTAGCCTTATGTTGGTGTGTTTGATGTTGAGGATGATATATGAGGGACTATATCTTTAATTGGGATAAGTGACAAAGCTAGGTAAATCTACACGGTGAACCAATACTTCCTAAAAGATTGAGACCTTGCACTTAAGGATAAGACCTAAATAGAGAAGATGGTGTTCTACCAGTTTGTCACCAAGTGTTTTTGTTGTGAAAAACACCCCCCAAATTTTTTCTTACACTTGAATTCATATTTGTGATCCTATGATCTAGTGTTCCTTGATTATTCATACTCACTGCATGGTTGGTTGATATTCCTTAACTATTGCAGTCACCTGCTTACACATGCCTAGATTTCGATGTGTTTGTTGGGCCACAAAATTAGCATATATTTTCACTCCATTTTCACCTTTATCCTCATTTTGTCACCTCATTTCATCACATTATCATCATATTTCCATTACCATATGGGCTCATATTTTCATTTCCGTAGTTATTTATTTTATGCATTTAAAGTGAATTTATGATTAAAAGTTAGAAAACTAACATGTATTTTATTATACCTAAAGGTGGAATGAGTTTGGTGACATGTCTAGGTGATTTGGAAGGTTCCAAGACACTCTTATGTGGCCTTCAAGACTCAAATTCGAATTCTCTTGAAGATTTGAAGGAGATCTGGGATAGGGGTCAAGCATATTTCATGGAGAAAAATCATGGATAAAGGAATATGTGGTTGTAACCATATGAATGATTTTTGGAACTAGGAGGGATTAGTGGATCTCCATTAATGAGTTAGCTACTTATGTTTTTGTATAAATAGGAGTACCTCCTCCATTCTGAGGGAGGACTCTTGGAGCATGTATCCTAACTTATGATGGAATAGAATAAAGTTTTATTTCTATAGTTTTAGATATAAATTGCCTTAATGTAGTATATGAATTTATGATATAGTTTGTCACTTTGTTCTTAAGAGAATTGAGCTCACTCTAAAAGGATCAAAGAAACATTTTATTTCATTATAGATTTTATTTCATTATAGAATTATTTCATTAGAGATTTTATTTTCATTTTATTACTTAGATGTTTGAAGATTTTTCATTATTAATGAATGAATTTTAGTTTAAATATTATCAGCATATGAAAGGATAAACAAGGGTCTAAGTTAGGCTCCCTTCCATTTGAGATGAGTAATAATTGAAATTCGTTGTCTTTTTCTAGTTTCAAGTGATTTTCTGAATTTCCAGTTTTCCAACAATGGCATTAATGATGAATGAATTTGTAGTGAAGAACAACAAGGACCTTCTTAGTTAGGAGTCCCTTCTATTATTTGTTTATGAATCTTAAGCTATTGTCCATTAGTGGTTTTTTTTTTTTTTTTCATGAGGTAGTATTCTAGAAGAAGGACAAATCTAGTTCTCCTAAGTTAGGAGCCACTTCTCATATTTATCACATAATGAATTAGAAATTACTTAGTTAAATTTTATATTTGTAATTTGCACTTCTAATTAGTTTATAATTACATTCCCTTCAGTTTCCATAACTTATCTTCTAAAGCTGATTATAGTTGCATCTGAGGTCCCATATATTTTGGTTCGCTTCTAAGTTTTATGAAATCTTCGGGTTGACAATTAAATAATAGGGACAGACAATTAAATCACCCAACATTTTGGTGCTGTTGTCGGGGAAGCAAATATAGATGTAACTAAGTTAGGAGGATTGTTTAGGAAACATTTTCTTTTAAGGTCATTTTCATTTGGGGTTAGATGCATTTAGGCATTTTTCATTTAAGTTTATTTGCATTTTCATATAGAAAACATAGAACATTAAAATTAGGAACCTCGATTCATTAAAAAAACAAAATAAAACAAAATAAAAATCCAATTGCAAAAACAAGATCTGAAGAGCTTCATGCTATGGCAGTTGAAGAAAATAATTAAACTAAAGATCACATTTAATTTGGTTTCAACTAGTCAGTCTTAATGATCATGTCCAAGAACTCAATAGGGTTTACTTTTCAAACTTAGATATGAGTCTACTCATGATCTTGTTGCACAAATGGATACATCAGAAATTCTCTTATACTTAAGAGAATGTTTGATTTCCTTTTCAATAGAATAAGACTAACAAATAAAAAAAAACAAGTTTTTGTGATTTTTAGGATAAATTTGAAATTTTGTGGTGCAGTAAGAACCACCCATTTACTAACCCTTGGCAGGAAAAATTTGCAATAAAACAAATGATTGTGAATGAGGAGCACAAGTGAAGGTGGAAGAATGATAGTTTAAGGTAAGAGATCGATTCTTTTCATTTTTTTATTTTTTTTGCATCCAAATTTTTAAAAGAGGAATCAACTAATAAAAACTTGAGTATGCTCTCCTCCCGCACTTTGTGTGACCTGGAGGATCAGAAAAAGAATTTTCATGTTAGTATATCTTTGGTTAAAAAAAAAAAAATCACTTTATTTGTTTCTTTTAAAAAAAACAAAAGAGATTTGCTTATTTAAACAAATTTGATTAAAACAACAACAACAACATTAAAAACAATAATGAAATAATAAAAATAAATAAAAACACGAAAGCGAAAATAAGAATAAAGTGAACAAATAAAAAAAAATTCATGGATGTCAAGGAAATGAATTGTTGCAAATGTTATGTGTGATTTTGAAAAAATTAAATATAGTTGTGCATTCTCCATATTTAAAAGATAAAAACAAATTTCATCCAGCAGCTATGAGGTCAAATTCGCAGAGGTTAAATGATCTGAAAATGGGGTGCTAAAAGCTTCTTGTGAGCTTACAAGAACCTCTCCCACTTCCAAAGCTTAAATATTCCCAAGATTTATTGATAAACCAATGCGGACTTAATAATGTGTTTGAACATAGGTGTATGCTTATATTTGTTTAAAAAACATTATGTGTTGTAAGTTCACTTGCTTATGCTGGTATAAAATACATATGACAATAAGTAAAGCAGCAAATAAGCAACACATGCATGACAACAAGATGCAACAATAAAACAACACACATAACAACAATATTAATTTGGAATTCGGCCAAAACTCTTGGACTATGTCTCCTTGAGCTCTAGTCAACTCGACTAAGCTCTCTGGGATTATGGTAGCAGTTCTTTTACAAGCTCCATGCTCAACTCCACTCATTTACACAGAACACAATAGGCTTAGAACACCATATTATCCTTGGCTCTGAAGCTCTCGGCTTTCTAGCTCTATCTCTGGCTCAAGCTCTCGGCTCTGGCTCTGACTCTTGGCTCTCGGCTCTGGCTCTGGCTCTTCGGCTCTAGCTTCTCTGAGCTCTCTCTTGGCCTCTACGTGCATCAATGGTTCGTTTGACCTCCAAGTGACCTTTCGCAACCTTCCAACGACCTTTAGCAGCTTTGTTGCCTATCAATCACACTCTTTGCACTTTTTGCTCTTGTAGCTAATAGCTCTCTTTCAGCAACCTCCAGCTCACGCCTACAACTCTGTCAATTGGGCCTTCTAGCTCCTTTGAGGCATTTTCCTGGCTCTACAGCTTCCCCAGCCATTTCTTTGTGTGTCATTACTCCCCTGCGGCTTTGTGGGTTCTCTGCGCATTGTCTATTCGATTGGCCATTTGGATCTATGACTCTGTGGATTCAAACGCATCATTGTCTACCAAAAACGCCCACTTGTAGCAAGGCATAGTGATCAGGGGTCGTTATAGAGGGATCGGGGCCTTCTTCCAAGAAAAAACTTGAAAATGGAGAAAAATCCAATACACAGAGATTTTTCCGAAATTAGACTATCGGGCATGAATTCCACACTTGAAATTTCATTAAATCGCCCCTATAACCCTATTGGGTCCGCCATTAGTCGCAATATCTCTATTGCATCATCGCATGGCAAAAATCCCAAATACACGGGATAACACAAAAAAATTTGAATTCACGGAATTCAAAAATTATGTAATCGACCTTATAATCCCCATCAGGTTCGGCCCTTGTCGCTTATCACAATCGCATTCACATTAGCCAACTATCGGGGATCACTGATCGTCGATCGCTAATTTAATATGGACCATTGATCTTATCCTCGATCAGACAGTCCAGATTGCATCGCATATCATTATCGCATCAGCCCTTTGTGTCGGTGATTGCCGATCTCCCGACTGCCAATTTAATCCTAGTTGTTGATCTCATTTTTGATCTGACGGTTGAGATCGCATGTTGTGGATCAGGAATCACAAGTCGCATATGGTATTGGCCCCTTTTATATCACTGCGATACGATTTTGCAATGTGATATATCATAATCGTATGTCACATAGTCCCAAGGTTCCTTCCCTTATCTCATAGCATTGCCGACGCCGATCCACCGACGTCGATATTGGCAATCGCAATGTCACATTGGCATGGGGTCCTTTCCTTATATTATTTGCATATGCATGCCTCTGACCCAATATGTCAGGGATCGGTAATCAGGGATCTCTTCCACCTCCACTTTAAGTCCACCTCTTGGACCACTCTAATGCGATTTTCCTTTAGAAATCCTTTTTGGCCATTTTTTGAAGATTTTCCCTCTTTTTCAAAGGAAAAAGGGCAACTTCTTTCTGCAATAACTTCTGCATTCGATGTCTGTTTTAGCCCATTCAACTTGCAGTAGATTCAGAATGAAAAGATCTATGCAATGGGAGTATTTCTAGGAGCATCCTTAGACTTTCACTTTCCTTTGTGAGGAACACTTAGACTTAGAAGTCTATCCAAAATCCATTTTCGATCATGCCTTCCCACTAAAGAACTTTTGGTCTCCAAAAAACTGATATATTGATCTGAACAGTAAATGAGAGTAACATGACCCTCTTCTTTTAGCCTCCACACATTTTCCTTGCATAGTGCCTCTGAACCGAATCCCTTGACCACTTTCCTTCCTAGATGTGCTGGTCCTCTTGGGAAGAACTGACTTCCTCCTTGCCTTCTTACAGAACTCTTGTTGAGATGGTCACAGAAGGTAGTTTGAGCTTTTCTGCCTTGATCTTTGATCCAAGGTGGCTCAAACAAATGTGAAGTACATCTGCTCCACAAAATTTTCATTTGTACCTATTTGAAAAGCTGTCAACAACAATTGTTAACAACAACAGAAACACAGACAACAATTGGATAGACTGAACTCCTGCTTCAACAAAAGAAACAGATTTCATATCTTGTGAATACCTCCATGTCTTACATCTGCATACAAATGATGGACTAGATAACAAGCCCACAAAAAATGCCTTTAACACAAATGACCCTTTAAGTCAAGCATGTAGAAAAAGACCATTAGGGCTCTTTTTCAAAAGATGAAACACTTCATTATTATCTCCATTTTGGTGACCAATTTAACTTCTCCTAAGTCAACATTACATCCATGTTTAAAGCAATCAGCCCTTCAAGTTAATTACGCATACATGTTAAAATACAAGCAAAACATCAACATCCCTATATTTATGCATATCATGCTCATGCATGCATTTTATCCTTCAATTTTCACTTAAGCACACTGTACTTTCGAAGCTGAAATGAAATATAATGTTGCAGCAACAAAGTGAGCCTCCTACTCAACTTTTCCATTCACCTTCTTGGTAGAAACCTGCAACTTGCATCTCGTTAACAAATAAATGCAAACAGATGCATCAATAGACATGCAATCTTAATTGGATAAGAACTCTAACCATTTTTCACCAATCCCTTTCAAAGGTACTACTTTTGTCTACACATCAGCATTAACATGTGAATCATCCTGAAACACATCAATCATGGAATCTTCCTTTCCATTTCTGCCATCTTCTCTTTCCACTTTCTTCAAATTTTGTGGAAGCATTGTTGGACTCAAAGTCCAACATTTTGTAACAAGATGTCCTTGATTATGGCAGTAAGTGCACTGCATTTCCATCCTCTTGATAGCATGTTTTGCCTTGTCTAATGGACCTTTGGCTTATTGCTTCCTTTCCTTCAAAAGTTTCCTGTATGTGGTCATTCTCTTCCAACATCCAAAAACATTATTGTTATCCAAACCACAAAAGGAACATGCAATTATTTGTCCATGCTTACGTGGAAATTTATCATGCTGAACATAATCAAAAGGAATATGATAAGAACTAGATTTATACCTTTCTCTTCCACCTCTTTTACCTTCATGAGGAGGTGAGATGAACGAAGAAGTAGCTCCCTTTGGAACACCATCGATCTCTTCAAGGCTGTCAGAGTTTCCACAAATCTCTAGTTCAAGTGTATGCTGATATACACCTTCTTTCTGCAAGGTATGCTTCACACCATTGCGTTCCCCAAGAATAAAATCTTCACAATCTTGGGGTAGAAGACCTGAAATGAAACTGCTTCTTGGAGTTGTTTCAATGGTCTTCATGGCAGCTTTGGAACCTTCTCCATAAGTTGGTCCATAGCCAAGACCCAAATACTTAGTCATTTCCTTAACCATTATTAGTTCAGCAATACCCTGTGCATGCTTACCCAAGCTCTTTCCTTCATAGCCCATCTTGGACATTAGCTTGGAACCTATGCCTCTGGTATGTTTTTCAAAAGAACCAATATAAGCATTCTTAGAAGAATTTGAAGACAAATTGGAATGGTTTACCTCTTCTTCAAGTTGATACTTGACCAAGGCTTCTTTGGGAACAAAGAGTTGTGACTCCAACTCATGCATCCTTTTCAGATTCATATTTGCAATATGAACTTGCCTCTCCATTTCTTGCAATTTGTCAGAAAGCAACTACTTCTCTTCCTCCGTGGAATTCAACTGCTCTCTAAGTATGATGCTCTTCCTCCCATCCTCATACATTTGTCTCACCATATCCATCATGATGAACAAGTCTTGCTTTATGTCTTCATCAAAGAATCTTGTGATGAAGGAGGAATTTGAGGACTCACTTGTAGAAGTTGTCATTATGCCAATGAACAAAAAAACTTCAAACAAGATTAATAAAGAGATTATTCAACAACCTTTTGCAACAAACCTCTTGTGCTTCAAGGATTGCTTTGAGGTCCTTTGGGATAGAAGAATGCCTTCATCCCTTCTTCCTTCTTGTCCTTCCTGTACTGAGCTATCATTAGCTTTTCCCTTCACCTTTGCAAACTCAAACAATAGTCAGTCTACAAACAAGCATACAATCAACCTCTGACTGTTTAAACACCTTCCATACAAGCAATCTTTGCTCTGTCAATCAAGCATTCTGATATAACCTTCTTTGAAGGTGAGATTAATCATTCTCAAGGTCTGATACCACTTGATTTGAAAATGGGTGCTAAAAGCTTCTTGTGAACTTACAAGAACCTCTCCCACTTCCAAAGCTTAAATATTCCCAAGATTTATTGATTAACCAATGTAGAATTAATAATGTGCTTGAACATAGGTGTATGCTTATATTTGTTTAAAAAGTGTTATCTGTTGTAAGTTCACTTGCTTATGTTGGTATAAAATACATATGATAGTAAGTAAAGTAGCAAATAAGCAACACATGCATGGCAACAAGATGTAGCAATAAAACAACACACATAACAGCAATATTAATTTGGAGTTCACCCAAAACTCTTGGGCTACGTTTCCTTGAGCTCTAGTCAACTCGACTAGACGCTTCGGGATTATGGCAGCGGTTCTTTTACAAGCTCCATGCTCAACTCCACTAGTTTACACAGAACACAATGGGATTAGAATACCATCTTATCACTGGCTCCGTAGCTCTCAGCTTTCTGGCTCAGGGCTCTAGCTCTGGCTCTGGCTTTGGCTTTGACTCTTGGCTCTCAGCTTTGGTTATGGCTCTTCGGCTCTGGCTTCTTTGAGCTCCCTCTTGGCCTCTACATGCATCAATGGTTTTCTCGACCTCCAAGCAACCTTTAGCAACCTTCCAGTGACCTTTAGCAGCTTTGATGCCTGTCAATCGTGCTCTTTGCGCTTTTTGCTCTCATAGCTAATAGCTCTCCTTCAGTGACCTCCAGCTGATGCCAACAACTCTATCAATTGGGCCTTCTACCTCCCTTGAGGCATTTTCCTAGCTTTGTGGCTTCTGCAGCCATTTCTCTGCATGCCATTACTCCCCTGTGGCTCTGTGGCTTCTCTGTGCATTTTCTATTTGACTGGCCATCTAGCTCTGCGGCTCTGTGGCTTCAAACGCATCATTCTCTACCAAAAACATCCGCTTGCAGTGTGGCACAGTGATCAAGGGCCGTTACAGAAGGATTGGGGCCTTCTTTCAGGAAAAAACCTGAAAATGGAGAAAAATCCAATATATAGAGATTTTTCCGAAATTACACTATTGGGCATGAATTCCAGACATGAAATTTCATTAAATCGCCCCTATAACCCTATCAAGTCCGCCATTAGTCACAATATCACTATCGTATCATCGCATGGCCAAAATCCAAAATACACGGGATAACACAGAAAATCTAAATTCCCAGACTTCAAAAATTATGTAATTGAGCTTATAATCCCCATCAGGTCCGGCCCTTGTCACTTATCGCAATCGCAATCGCATTAGCCCTGCTATCGGGGATCACCAATCACCGATCGACTATTTAATCTGGATCGTTGATCTAATCCCTGATTAGACGATCTAGATCGCATTACATATCGCTATTGCATCGACCCTTTGTGTTAGGGATTGTCAATCCCTTGACCACCAATTTAATCCTGGCTGTTGATCTCATTTCCGATCCGACGGCTGAGATCGCACACCACGGATTGGCAATCGCATGTCGCATATGGTATCGGACCCTTTTATATTACTGTGATATGATGTTGTGATGTGATATATTGCAATCACATGTTGCATAGTCCCAAGGTTCCTTCCCTTATCTCATAGCGTTGCCGGCACTGATCCACCAACGCTGATATCGGCGGTCACAATGTTGCATCGGCCCAAGGTCCTTTCCTTATATTATTTGCATATTCCTGCCTCCAACCCGATATGTCGGGGATCGGTAATCAAGGGTCTCTTCCTCCTCCACTTTAAGTCCACCTCTTGGACCACTCCAATGTGATTTTCCTTTATAAAGCCTTTTAGGCCATTTTTTGAAGATTTTTTCCTCTTTTTCAAAGGAAAAATGGCAACTTCTTTCTGTGATAACTTCTGCATCCGAGGTCCGTTTTGGCCCATTTAAATTGTACTAGATTCAGAATGAAAAGATTTACGTAATGGGACTATTTCTAGGAGTATCCTTAGACTTTCATTTTCCTCTGTGAGGAACACTTAGACTTAGAAGTCTATCCAAAATCCATTTTGGATCATGAAAAACATCAATTTTAAAATGCATTTTTTGACCAAATGAAAATGAATCTCAAAAATCTAAAACATGGATTTTTCTGAGAACAGGGTGAATTATGTTTAGCATTAGATATTTTCTCTAAATTCGTAATAGTTTGAGAGACTTTGAGGGTTCTCTCAAGCCTTATTTTCGAGGTTGCATGAAAATAAACGGTTTTCAATTAAATGCAGCCAGCATTCAAGGCCATCCAGTGGCCCAGCCATAGAGCCATGACTAGCCACCCAGTAGTGTTTCCAAGTTGCAGAAAGAAAAAAAATCCAATCAATAGATTTAAAAAATAAAAATTTTAATAATTAAATAACAAAAAATATTAATTATTAAAAAAAAAAAAAAAAAAAAAAAAAAAAAAAAAAATCTTACTACAAAAATTTTTAGAAATGATATTTTCTCCATGCTTCCACCCTGTAACAAAAAATATATAAAAAAGTCATAAACATTTCCCAAGCTTTTATAGTATAAAAATTGGTTAAAAAAACCATTTTCTAGGCAAAAATGATGATTTCAAAAGATATGAAAAATGATTAGGCAAATATTTTGGAATTCCATTTTCCTAAAAATCTTGGAAATGATGAATTCAAAAGATATGAAAAATGATTTGTCAAATATTTTCGAATCATATTTTCCTAAAAATATTGGATTTAGATTGGCCACTTGTCAAGTTGTTGTTTCAATTTTCATTTTTAGAATAATTAAAATTTCAAAAATTCCATTAATTTCATAAATGTGACTTGTGATCTATTGGTAAATCATTCAAATTGCATAATGGAGGTCATGAGTTCAAATCTTGTGGTGATCACAATTTGTTAATTATTCTACAATTTTGACACAACATTAATTAAACAACAACTTTGTCATGACATGGCAGAGCAACACTAGCCAATATTGCACATTCATCGCCACATCATCAATCAAATAGTCAACATGTCACATCATCCATTTTCCATGTCACCCACTGCCACATCACTATTACACAGTCACCCTCCATCTTCTAGCTCATTTTTCAACTCTAAAATGGATAAAAAAGAAGAACGATAAGGGTGCTTCATCTACAGGATTATTGTTTTGCAAAATGCCTTGAAGAGAATCTAGTAGATGGAAGATTGAATCCTGTAGACATGTGTTTTCATTTCATAAAGTATTTTTATATGATCAAGTTCCTTTGAGTCTTGCAAGTACAAAAGCCAATGGAATCAAAAATTGGAGAATCTTATGCCATGGCTTAGCCAAAGAAGATAGATAAGATTTTTAGATGCAGGAAAGGTGCAATCCTGCAATTGAGAAACCTCATGACAATCTTCATTGTTTCACCCAAATTTCAAATAAGCACAACTTTCTCATACGACATCAGATTTTGACGATTCAAGCATCGTTGGAAATATATTGACAAGACATACATAATTAGAAAGATATAATCAAAATTTGAAATATTTAAAGAATGAAGAAATTTCTGACAAGATATAACAGGTGAAATGAGGCACTAGTTTTGACACAAGTATAAATTCTTTCAATTTTTCTTTCAAGAATTTGTTTTATTAGTACTAATTCTTAGTTTTTTTGTAAATATCATAAATAGAGAGATTTTTCACCTCTCTCTTTTGATAAACTTACATTTCAATGCAGAAAAAGTACTAAATTTTTATAGGTTCCAGAATGATAAACAAATGACCACAAGCAAACATTGTCTTTTAAAGACCCTATTTCAAGCATGAGGACATGCTTTTGGGTAAGCCAAGGGGAAGAATGTCATCATATCTATCAAATCATTGAAAATCCTCTCAAAGACCACATTTATTTCACAAGAAAATGATCAAAGTAGCAACAAAGATGAAACATCAATGCATGGGGAGATTATGTTAGATCAGATCCATCACTTGCAAGCCTTTTAGATGCCAATATCTCCATTGCATCCATGCTTCTTAAGTCAATAAAACTTTCTCCTTATTTCTCTTTACATTCATCATTGTATTCCTCCTTTTTCATTAAATAAACCTTCATTGAATTCTCACTTTTTCAGTCAATAAATTTTCCTTCACGGTCATTTTCCTACCTCACTTTCACTAACATGTAACCCATCAATAAAAACATTCAGCTCCTCTACAAAGCTGATTCATTCCATTTCCTTTCCATTTTTCCAAATAAACCTTGATGTGAAAGGATGATATTCAGAGAGGAAAATAAGGATACTATGATAGAAGACTCTTGTGAAGCTGGAACCATGAAGAACTCATCAAGAAATAAGATGAAAGGACACTAGCATATCACAGAAGATCAAATATCAAGATCACATGAATAATCTATATCAATTAGGCCCTTGGAGCATGAATATGAAACACATGCAAAATCCAACACGAAGATGCAAGGAAAGAAGCAAAAGGAGAAACTTAGCAATGCCACATCATCATGAAGTTCCATGTCATTATTGTAAAGAGTCATCTCAAGAGTCACATGTGTCATAGTGTCTTTCCACATCATTTGTGGAATGTAATTATGTAATTCTCCAAAATGAGAAAATTTAAAATGCATGGAAGACCAAGGGTTCCACAAGGAATATAAAGAGTCATTAGAAATTTCTAAAGTCATATAGAAGCTGAAAGGTCATGTGAGAATTTGAAAAGTCATTGTAGAAGCTCAAGAGTCATGAAGGAGGTCAAGAATCACATGGTATGTGGAGAGTCGCCTCATGTGTTATAAACACACCCTCATAACTCAAGAAAAAATACTTTTGGGCTTGAACTTCCCACCTTGGCTTCTCTAGCATTAGTATAGGAGAGAAGATTTTTCTTTGGAGGAGCAAGTGGTGACTTAATGTTCCACTATTGGGGCTAGTGTGGCATCATTGTACTTGTATGTCTTGGCACTTAGACTTAATATATGAAGCTCAATGAGCCAGCACATTTTCATGTATGTATCATGAATATCATAGGACTATTATTTAGGTGTTTCATTCATATGTAATAAGGAAATTGAACTATTTCAGTGGATTTGGTACTTATCTTGTTGAAGGTGTTTTGTATTTGGTTTTACGATCATGGTTGCCTTGTGAACTACTTTGCAGGCTAAGTAACGATCCTCTTATTCTCTTATGTGTGTCTTTTAGGATAGTACTATTACATTTCTTCTAAAGGCTTACTCTCTTTATCCTTGTCGTGAAAGAACCTTATATAAATCACAATCGTATACCCCAAAATGTCAAGTTGCTTGTTTCAAAGAATGTATTTATAACCTCTTATGTTAATAATGGAACCCAAGGAGAATCCTTAAGGAAAATGGAAATTGATCGTATTTATTGTTGGGGCTCCTACTCTAAATGGTGTGAGGTGTAATTGGGACTTCACACTATGGTTACCCCCTTCGTTGATGGAATTATGACACCATCAACAAGTAAGTAAATAAACATTGAGATTGGTAAGTCAAGCTAAACTATGTAATTTTCTAGATAACTCTAAAATAGAAATTCTTAGCAATCTGAGTGAACAAATAGATATGTTACGAATGAAAAAAGGGAATGTTGAAAATCATGTTATCTATGTAGAATCACTTTCTACTAAATATTTTCCATCACTAACAAAGTTAAAAGAAGTTTACTAGGAGGGTAGTGGATACAATCAAACACAAGAGAAACTATGTTATGTAGCTCCAAAAATACCATGGCAACCTAGTCAACTTGGTATGATGCAAGATCCTAATTCACAATTTCAAGGTTATGCACAACAATATCAAAGTAATTTGAACACATCCTTCCCTTAGAAACCTTGGCCATCTCAACCCCAAAACCAATCTTGGAATCAAGGTTGGAAAGGACCTTATGGAAGAAATCCACGATATCCTCAATATTTTCCTCAATATCCTCCATACCAAACCCAATGCTATCCATACCATCCACATCCACCACAACCACATCCATTTTAAATATCCACTCCCACTCAACTATCTACACAACTATATATGAACCCAAACAATGAAGTAACTCAGCGCACTTACAATGTTGAGGTACAAAATTTTCATACAACACCTCTTGATGTAATAGGTATTCATCTTAGATCAAGAAAATGATTTCAAAAATAATATAACCCTATTTTGATTGAAGAACAACATCCAAAAGAAAAAGATCAAGATGAAACTAAAGAATTATAGACCACATTCGATGGAGAGTGATCTTTGGAGCCTAAGATTGAAGAATTTCTACTATGCTTATCATCATATTATTTATGTGTTCAAGAGACTAATCAACAAAAAGTAGAACATTTAAATGTCATGGTAGAAGAGGACATAGAAAGTAATCTAGATGAGCAAGAGAACCAAGGGAATGATAACTATATTGAGCATTGGTTCCAAATAATTATTAATTTGGGGCACCATTCTCTTCTCCGGCAATTCTTGCTATAATCTCAATCAAAGCAGTCAGTCTTTCATATTCAGATACATGTCAAAGCATGTATTTCGAGTCAACGCATGAGTTTATCTATCATATTTTTGTGCACATGGATCCATTAGAATTATTCTTATACTTGAAAGATATTTTATTTTTCAAGTAAAGTAGGATAGGATTAAAAAAAGAAAAAAAGGGGAAAATAGAAATAAAATGTCAAGTTAAAACTTCCTTTGAGGCACCTTGAATTGCCTCATTGGTTGAAAGCCTATCTGAGGTGATTAACAAGTTGGAAAAAAGAAACAGTAATAAATATCCTTAGGTGAAAACCTCATTTGAGGCACCAAGGGCAAATGTTGAGCCTCAAAATTACTCTTTCGCTAGCAACTCTTCTCATTCCTTTTCTTTGTTTTTCCATAAGAAAGATGAATTTTCATCACCAATGACCGGTATATATTGTCTTGAGGAGGACATTTAGAGACTTGCATATTATGCTTTTATGTTTTGTGGTTTGAATAAATTTTTGTATATTAGCTACGGAACGCAACCTATTCTACAACTAATCGACTGTTCCGTGGCTACCTTCATGCTCTAACAGGTTCCAAGTGTCATAAGGAGAAACTAGCCACGTGGGCAGCTTGGAAATCATCATGACATGGACCTTGTCCTATTAATTTAGCCTAGGTCGAAAAAGAAGATGGCATAAGACTACGGTCAATGGATAAGTCAAACACAAAGAGACCGAAGGTAACAGGACTCTGTTTCATGGTTAATTAATCCGTTTCACAGTGATGGGAAGTGTTATCGTACCAACTACCTATACTTACGAACTCCAACAACCACTTGTACAAACAAATCCAACAGCCACCATGTCTTGGATTTATGTCTCTAGTAGCCGAGGAAGAAATTCTGCATATCTGTCTTCTACATGTTTGGTTGTAGCATGCTTTTCTCCAAAAATAGTTATATGATTTTTCTTATAAATACCTGTGTAAAGGACCGAAGAAGTGAGTGGTAATCGTAATAGCTTTATTGTGAAATCGAAGTTCTAGACTCTGTAATTTATGGGCATTTTGTGTCCCTGTTTTAATATGAGAAGGACGCATGTTTTTATGAACATCTGAAGGAGTTTTCTTGGAGTTGATTGACCAAGTGTAGCCTAATCAGTTGCAGAGGGGCCCTGCACTAAAGAAGGTTTCATTTCATTTTATTTTTCTTCTTCTTGTTAATTGTAAATTCATCATTTTCTTTCACAGTGTTTATAATCATTTTCTTACTAACAATGTTATAATACAATTTCCATCATTTTCTTATTAATAGTGTTTATAATTTAGAGTGGTTTCCATTAGCTTGATCTCCTTTTTAGTTTTTATCAGTATTTAAGAAGATAGAACTCAATGGTGTAATCTTGTTTCTTCAATTAAAAGCTAACCTTGTTTCAGGATGAGAGTAGGATTGAAGAATGACAAGGATACATTGTTGGATAGTTTACTTCATTCACTGTTTTGCTAGTTTAAATTCTCAATTAAATTGATCAGTGTCGTTTACTATCTTTGCCATTTCATTTTTAGTTTACTGACTCATGGTTTTAATGAATGTTTATGGAAAACCCTTCAAGTTGATAATTCATCCTTAACTAAGTGGTTGAACATTTCATCTATGCAATGAGTTATTTCTACATATCTATATTTGCTTTCTCTTAGATTAATGAAGTACATAATTACTCAAATGTCATCCCAAGTAGACTTTCTCCCAAAATTGAGAGGTAGAGTAACCAAATATTTCATTTAGTTTTATTTCTATAATTAGTTAGACATCAATTGCAATTTTCACTTTCTGTTTTAATTCATGATTTGGAAATAATGGTAAAATAAGAATAGAAACTTTGTTTTCATTTCTTCCTTCGCTTTGCTTCCAAATCTTTCTTAGCTCTGTTTTCATTTTGTTAACACCCAGGTTGTTCTCTTTGACTCCTAAGAGAATACGGTCGGGGTAACCACTAACCAATCTTTGGGCTGCTGCTTCTAGCCCAGCTGCAGTCAGAGAGGGCTCTCTCTATCAGGTTTGTCACTGCTTTCAGTGAGGGTTTAAGGCTAGTTGTGAGATGAGTTTTTTGGTTGTTTTTTGTGTATTTGGTTGGAAGGATGCTTCTGATTCCTTTAAAGTACATCAGCAGGGAAGATTAATCCATTGGGCAATGGGGTCTAAGATTGTTTTCTCTTGAAACCTTGATTTTGGTGCGGAGGAAAGCTACAGGGCCTGTGTGCATTTCATGGAACAACCTGTGAATATTGAGGACGAGGTGAGTACAACTAGTAATGAGCAATTAAGATTTCGTTACTTAAGCTGTATATTCGTGAAAGAGGCATGTCATCTAAGAGCAATCGCTTGAATTCTTAAAACAACAATGCACAGTAAGGATATGGCTTAAAGGTAGCATTTAAGAATTACGCTTTAAACACTTTTAACAGAAGAAAACATATGAAACAGTTCAGATTGAACTCAGGGTAGTGAATGACTAAATCCTGAGGCTATCCTTTTTCTTTACTCTCTAGAGTTTCAAACATACAGGAAACAGGGGAAACAAGAAACATGTGAAACATATGGAATAACAGGGAACATATGTAAAATAAGGAGCCATGAAAAGACTTATTGAGCCATGTAATGAACGAGAATCCTGCAACTTTGAGCCACACACCATCAAGAGACCAAGAGACAACACATCTTTGAAGAAATCCCACTGCCTTTGTATTAAACTGTCAGAGAAGTTTACAATATCAGAGTAACAGAGAATATCTCAGAAAAGAAATTCTTACATCCGGAGTCCAACCCCCCCTAATCAAAATGAGGGGGAATATATAGGAGTTTGTTTACAAAATATCTCAGGTATGAGTCATCTGAGCGGAAAAATATCTCTTACATTGGGACAGAGAAAGTAGATGAGAAGTTATTACAATCTTTAGTGAGCTAAAAAAGCTATTAACTGTTGTCAGAGAAATTTTGACATCTGGAGCTTTCTGGAGTTGGTTGAAGTCGGTTGAATGCTTTGAATTAACTGCTGAGTGGCCTTGTGTGCGGCTGTGTGTCCTCTTGGTGAGCTGTCCTGGTCCTTCGGCTGAATTTGTCTTTAAGTGCCTTAAATGCTTGCTTTATCCTTATGCTGTCCTGTATCTTCCATCCTTCTCAAATATTTCATTTAGTCTTGATCCTTCCGTACGAAAGTTTATACAAACCATGAATTCCATTACGGGAACAAGCCTTTGTCTGCATGCTGAATTTCACATAAGTGTCTTGAGCAGAGTCATCTTGAGGGATGAGGAAAATATCCATCTTCCTTTCCATGTTGTCTTTAACAACTGATTTCTGATCTAAGTCATCTAAGCTCTTACTCATATTATCTGCTTTAAAAGCATGTAGCCTTATGACTGCCTTTGGACTTGGGCTCCTGGTGACTGAATGATTGAAGCTAACATGGCAGAATTCTGACAATGGATTGCCACCAATCTTCCTTGGGCATTTGATGCCTTCTGATTTTTATTAGAGTCTCATCGGCTTCTGTGTACTTGAAAAAATTGGGAGGAGTCTCAAAGAGGTGATTGACCTCATTTTCAATGAAGAATAGACCTCCCAATTTATTGTACAAGTCTTGCCCTGAAGGAGGCCCTTTTTGTTCAGATGAACTGCCAGATGCAGTGATCTGATTCTCCATGTATGTCTCCATTCTGTTGACAAACTGATCAAGGGTAACCAGTTTTCCTTGACTGCTCAACAGACTGGGCAGGCCTCTTGCTTGCAGCTCCACCAGTTTGGCCCTGAACTCATCCACGTCTTTTGTTATATCAAAGCATTTCCTCTCTACTGCCTGTACATAGCCTCTGAGTGTGAGTACCTTTTTGGCATGGAGGACTGCTTCTGTCCTATTCGGAATACCCATGGCAGCTAACTCCTCCTCCTCATGTCTGTTTAGGTAATCAACTATTCTATTGGCCTGATCTGGCCTGTCCCCTAACACAGCTTTAGCCCTATCAATGTTCACCCGAGCTTGTCTTAGGAGTTCCATCTACTGATGGATGGTCTTTATGGATTTCCATTGCTGGGTGATAGACCTGCTTATTCTGGCCCATAGAATTCTCTTTATTTCGGCCAGGGCTGCTTCTAGATTTAGCTCCTTTTCTAAAGCCTTTATCCTGGCTGTCAAGGTCTTTATTTCTCTGCCTTGCTTGGCCACTGTCTGCTTGGATTTGTCATATTTTGACTCCAGCTCTGCCAAAGTTTCCTTGGCTTTCTTTATCTCATCTGCCTGGAGCTCCATTTGTTTGACACCCTTGGTTATGTCTTCTATGGAGGGGTTGTCTTGTTGGCCTGTTGTTGTTGGTGCTGTTGTTGTTGTTGCTGCTGTTGTTGTTGGAGGAGCTTGGGACGTAGATTCTCCCTGTTTTTCTTGTAATGCTCCCTCCAGTTGCTTCTCCAACTCTCTGATTCTTTGATCCTGTTGTAACAGGAGGTCTAGCTGATCCTCCATCTTCTTCTGTTCCAGGAGCTCTGCCGTCTGAGGATGTTCAGTTGGTGGCAGCTTTAACCTCTTCTTTAGTGCCTTGAGGTCATCATCCTTTTTCTTCAGAAGTGCTTTGACCCCTGTTGGGTCATTAGGATCATACCCCGTGTCAACAATGATGTCCTCAAGGGTTTTATTCTGGTGTCATTGGCCTTGGAGGACAGTCTTTCCACATCTAGCTGAGTATTAGTATTCTTCAGTGCTTCCTTCAGCTCATAGGCCAATGTGGCCTTTTCCACAAGGGTGGCATACACCATTTCTCCAGCCTGTTTGTGGAGTTCAATTTGGTCCATTGGATGTATGTTGCTGGCTAGGACCTCCACCCTTGTTTTGGTATAATCTGCAGCACTTTTAGGCTGCGGCACCTTGGGTTGAAAATGGCTGAATATCATCTTTTCCTGTTTGATGTCATAGACTGACATCAGCCTTTCCTGCATGGTCGGTGTGGCATCTATAAACTGCTTGTATACCTCCTGCCTCAATAACTCATTTTGAGCCTTGAGTTCTATGAAAGAAGCCTTGGTGCTCTTAGGCTTCTTATTCTGCTGGGATTGGGAGCTCACCCCCACACTGACCTGTAAATTTTGCTCCTGCTGGGAGGAGCTTGTTCCAGTTTGTAGGCTACTCTCCTTGTCCTTCTCAATGTCTAAGACATCATCAGTGATGTCTTCTATTTCCGGGGAGTCTGCCCTTTGTCTTTTAGCCTCTGGCTGGTCTGAAGGTCCACTGAGAGGAGTGGAGTCTTCTCTATGCCTTTTAGTTCCCCTTTCTTCATGTGCCGGAGTCTGTAATACTGGGGCACTAGACTGCTGCGTTTGTGGGGGTGGAGTTTGCAGAGCAGGGGTCTTTGGCAGCCCATTCTGTGGCTTTTCCACCTGTTCTTGCTGCTGGCCTGACTGCTGATCTGTCTCCATTTTGGCCTCTTGTTCTGTTTTTTGCTGGGCCTCCTGCTCTATTCCCTTTTCCTGCTCCTTTTGTGTTTCTTTCTGTTTCTGCTGTTCTACCTCTTGCTGAGCCTGTTGCTCAGTTTGTTGTTCCTGTTGCCTATCCTCTGCCCCTACTATGCTTTTACCTTTGTCCATGGCTGATTTAGAAGTTGAAGGTGCTTGGAGTACAATTGTTTTTGATGAGGTCCCTTGTCCTACTGTGTAAGGCAATAATAAGGGTACCTGCTGCACATAATCGAGGTCAATAGTCTTTTCAAGCTCCTTTACATTCCTAAGCATTTTCTCCTCCTCAGTCAAACTCTCAGC
>APFE030963885.1:110298-140259 GCA_000404065.3 Pinus taeda | reverse complement strand
ATCTCACTGGACACTCTGGGAGGTGGGGTCTTCATTATCATGCAGCAGAGTGGGTAGACAAATTGGTCAACAAATTCACAAAAGGTATATGGTGAAATTGTCACGTTGTGGTAGACTGAGGTCCAGAAGATAACAGATCTTCTCTCCCCTGTGTGATCCAGCTTTCTGATATAGCATGGGAAGGCTTCAGAATGATAGTACATGAACATGTGGTAAAGGTAGCCTGAGTACCTGAAGACCCCCTGTCTATCCAATTTGGTCAGCTGAGCATGGATCTTGTTTGCAATGAATTTGGCAAAGTTGTATTTTTTGGTAGGGGGTTTATGTGGGCTGTATACAGAAAGCATTGCCAGCATGCCTCTGTCCACATGTTCACTGTTCTGATACCCCAATACATAGGCTATCATGTCCAGTAATAGCCTGCCCACCTCACTGAATTGATCATAGTGATAAGGAGGGGGTTCTGAGGTCTGACTTTCGGGCCTCATGAAGTCTCTGCTGATTCTCTGTAGTTCTTCATTGGTCAGGTTGTTACCAGCGTCCATCAACTGGTCCATGGAGAATGGGATCAGCAATTCTGTTTGATCAAAGTGTAGCATTTTGTTGATGGTCTCAGCATTGATATGAAAAAGGATCCTTCCTGATGAAGTGCTGATGGCTCTGTGCTCTGCATCATAATGATTAGCACAGAGGTGAATGATTTCTGGGAAAACATTCACAGCTGGGAGACAGTAGTAGGGCAGGTTTGACTCCCAGACTCCATGTGTGCTATGTCCATCCCTGTGGTCTTCCCTTAACCTACTGAAAGTTTGCAAAAAATCCCTGCTCCCTTCAAAGTCTCCAATGAGACTGTCTTTATCAACTAGTGTCTGGGCTTCCAGCTGTTTGCTTGTCTGACTTTGTGAGGCCACACTGATGGATGAAGTTGCAGGAGACGCCATGGTAGGAGCTGGTTTGTGGAAGAATAGGTCAATTATGCAATCAAGTGTTTCTGGCTTTAAATCAACTGTTAATACAGTGAGTTCTTCCTTTGCAGAGGGAATTAGCAAGTTGGATTATATGTTCTTTTGTGAAATTCACGGGATGTGAAAGGTCAATAAGGATTTTTACAGGGTTTCCTCAGGTTTGTCTGTTTGTAGCATCAATTGGACTGTACTCGGCAAAAGGGAACAATGTCGTGCACCTCGGGAAGGTTTTTTGGGGTTTCAGCCCGCGAAACGAGCACTGTCTCGCTGAGTTGTGGTCTCAAGGTGCTGTGGGTTGCTTGACAGGCTTAGTGTGATAGGGAGCAGCTGAATTTGAGGGTCTTAATGGTGTTAATAGGTAGATTTACAGAGAATTTGGAAAGCATGGGCGAAATGGGGGAACTGGCTAAATACCTGGATAAAGCTTCTTGGGCACTTGCGAGCTGAGTTGTGGATGCTTGGCACCGTGGTTCTGAACTTTTCAACGGTCGGATTCTTCGAATTGGCTATCGAGGTCCAATTTCGCACCAGCTGGTCGTTTAACGGCTCTCTTTCTTAATCAAATGAAAATGACACAAAACAGCTTATTTGGCCGGTTATAACGTTAATTTTTATAAAATAACGCGATTGGCGCTTTTCCGCTGGTGACGTCAGCATGACGTCATGGTGGGCCCGCCGTACAGTGGTGACGTGGCGCTGACGTGCTGGCCAGGGTGGCGGGACACGGTGGCAGGATGATGCAGTGGCAATACAGCGTGGAGGTTGACGGGGCGTGGGAGTCGGGCGGACGTGAGGTGACGTCAGGGTGACGTGGTGGTGGCAGGCGGTAAGTGGAAAGGTGGTAAGCGGGTTCCCCGCACCGCTTTTGGAGCCAAGGTGGTATCGGGGAAAGGGCTCCGAACAGCCTCCGCGCCCGCCACGCGTCCCTATACGGGCCAAAAACCACTCTCCCCGGACGTTATCAGTCGGCATATCGGATCATGAAAATGACCGCCCACCCTTGGATCTCGACCGGCAGAGATCAGACGGCTGGCGGGTCCTCCGACTGGTCGTGCAAGTTTGGAAGGGGCCCGCCCGGCGATTAAAATATTCAGTTTAATAATGCGCCAGGAACTTTAGGTTTAATGGTTTCTTGCGGGTTTTTATATTTTGGGCGAAAATCATTTATAAAGTGCAAACTATATAAAGAAGGGGCAAAGTGGGTTTTATAAAATATAAAGGGCAAATGACCCTCGACCTTAGGATAAAGCCCGGGGAGGGTAATTTTCACTGTACTCCGCCCCTTTGGTGATTTTTTGGGTTTTTCAAAGGTTTTTCAAGGTTTTGAAGGTTTTTGAGGGTTTTTTAAGGCCCAAAGGCATTTTGGGTAGGGAAAGTGGTTGATGTGGAGCAAAAGGTGAGTCATGGGTTCTTGACCTCGACCAGGTGCCAATTCAAGTCCCAGGGAGAGAATACTATGGCTATAGTGCCAGGGAGGGGATATTTATGCATTGTGGGGGTTTATACACCATGGTGTTTATAATAATAGGGATAGAGGGGTATAGGGAGCTAGGTAGTAGAGTTAGCTGTTAATATGGAGGAGACACATGAGTGAGGGCTGACTCAATAGAGATTTCTTTGAAAGTAACTTGTAATTATGAGTAGATGAAAATGAAAAGTTTTTTACACAAAAATGTGGCTTTTGAAGGCCATAAATATCATGACAATCTTTGAGCTTGCTGCATAAATCAGAGGGTAATGGGGTGTTAGCAAGGAATAATATACACATGAAAACAGGGGAATTAGTCATGCACCAGTGTGTTGCCTTTCTTGTAGATGTTCCAGCAAGCTTAGTCTTGAATGAGACAACTTTTCTGCAACCCCAGCTACCTACCCAACTAGCTTTCCTAGCATTTTTTGTTCCTTCTTGGAGGGTGCATTTGGACTTGCAAAACCCTTTGGATGCCTTTTCTTTTCATTGGCTTTTTGCTTTCATTCACTATCTAATGCAACCCTTATTCCTTCCAAGGTCCCAGATTTAGTAGTTGGGAACCTTAAGCTTCTCTACCTAGCTACTGATCTGCCAAGATTAAACAGTTTGGACAGATATCATTCTCTATTCTACAACATGGAAATTGAAAACATGGCATGATCCAGATTAGACTGTTGGACCACCCATAAAGATTGAGTTTTTACCAAAACTGATACAGACATTGCCTTCTGAGGGAAATATGAGATCTTTGCATTTGTCAAAGCTGAGCATATTTGGACCTTTGATATCCAATCATGAAATATGAAACCTATTGGTATAGGTATCTAACACATTTCTTTCTTAGCTCTCTTTTCATTTTTAGATTTTGAGCAGTCTTTACAAAAGTTAGATTTAGTTCTGATAATTACATTGTAAATCATTAGGAATTAAAAGACCAACCACCCCCTCCCCCCGCCAAAACAACATAAAACACAAAAACAACGAAGTAAGAAGGGTTAGCTAGCACAAATAGTGCACTACACTTCATCAGTTTATGATACCCAGATTGATAATTTATGTAGAGGAATTTAGTTCACTAAATTGACCAAATAGCAGAACTACTAGCTGAAAACCTCTTTGATGCAACTAGTGGGCCTCCACAAAAAGAAGACAAAAAAAAGAGAAAAAAGGAAAAGAAAAAAAATATCATTTGCTCCAAGTATCTCTCTTTGATGTACCCAGGTGCTCTCCAACCTATAAAAACAACAACAACTTAGAACCATAAGAAGAAGTTGATTAGAAATCTATTCAAGGGAAATCAAACTTGAATTTTTCACCTCCTTTCTCAAGTTGCTCCAATAAGACCAAGACCATGTCAGTCCATCACTCTCATCCCTTTTAAACCTTCACTCATCATTTCAAATCCTGTCCCATTCATTTTTCTCATTATCAGGGGTTGTTACAGGAAGGTTATGTGTTGTTATAGGATATTCCTGAATTGCAAAAAAACATAGGGAGAAATTGTCTTAACCATATCTTGAAAACCATGCATCCATTGGCTAATATTGTTTTACGTGGAGATGCATATGGATGATAGTAGCATGCTAAAACATTTTCATCAATTTGTAGTATACATTGTTCAAGTAATTTTTTTCCATCACCTACAACCATTTTTATTTTTTCTCAATATTAGTGCATCCATTGGCCAAGATTGCTTATGGGGAGATGTATAAGGATAATGTTAACATGCTCAAAAAATTTCAGGCGAATATAAATTACCATTTGAGATATATTAGATAAATAAGTCTGTTATAGGAAATATACATACTACTATAAGAAACTGGAAGAAGGTTATGAGGCTAAGTTTTTTTTTATCCTTGAGAAAGGCGGGAGATCCTTAGAACTCCATACAACTAATACACCTCACCAACACCTCCAAATATTTCCACTGTTCCACTTTTTTACCAAAAAATCCTAGTTTTCCCTTCATTTTCAGATGTCTAAAGAAAAAAAATGTTCCCCCATCACTATCAGCATCTCCCTCCTGAATTATGGAAATTTTCCAAGGGCTCTAGCACATAAAATTAGTGACCCTAAGGGGCCTTTATCGTTCATAGAGGGAACCACATAATCCTATAATGCTATCCAAAAACCTTACAGACTCAACCATCATGAGCACTATAGAAGTATAAGGAAGTTTACCACATTCCATAAGCAAAAACATGACCCTAAGCACCTACAAGACCCCCTATAGGCTGTTACAGGATCACCCATCATCCAGGAGCAACATCATGCAACACATTGTTTAGCCTTTTTCTGAATTGGAGTATATGAGACCATGATGAAGTGTTCTAAGAAGCTCCAAGACATCATCAAGTAGCGCCATAATGATGTAGGTGCAACAGGATTCTAACAACAAACAAAGGAAGATAACACTCCAAGCATTAGAGAAATTTTGAGCTCTAAAATGGGCCTAAAAAAAAATGTACAACCAAAATCAAATTTATAAGAACCAATACAATTCAAGATGATGATTTCAACCATGGGGGATTATTCACCATTTTTGGAGTAAAAAGTAAAAAGATTCAAAAAAAAAAACCACTTTTTCAACTCTTATTTTTAACTTGTCTCCCTAAGGTTTTACTCAAATTTCAACAGAGAGCACTTGTTGGATGTGGAATTGAATTTGTCATCTGAGGAATACCCATGTTGCCCACTTTTGATGGACCCTACTACACAAAAGGTGAGAAATACATGGAAAACATTATTACAATCACATTTTTTCATGTATTTCTCATTTTTTGTGTATCAGGGTCCATCAAAAGTAACAACATGAGGACTCCTTGTATGAGGAATTAAATTTCACATCCAATGAGTGCTCCTGCTCAAAATTTGAGTTAAACCATAGGGAGATAAGTTGAAAAAGTAAATTTTTATTTTTCCTCTCTAAAATTTGATGATGTAATCTAATCTTATTTTCTTATTTCCACTATTCTTTTATAATATTCCTTAGGGGGCCCATTTTAGACCTCAAAATTTCTCTAATGAAAGTCAGCATCAAAAGTCACCTTCAAGCACTTTCATTCAACCCTTTATTTCCATTCCACCCATTTATTAAACTTTTCCAAGCCTTCCATATCATTATGTATTCCCTCTCACTCATTTCCATCAATACAATAAAATGCTACAGGAAAGTCCCTATATTCCTACAAGAAGTTGATAAGCATGTAAAGTGGGAGAAGATAAGAAGTTTTTCACTTGAGGACAAGGGACGACACCCTTGAGATTCCTAACATCCATCCACTCCATTAGATTTTAATTTTTCCACTTTTATTCCACTCACCATCCATAAAAACTTTATCCTTCACTTCTTCTCCATCCATTTCCACCATAATGAGACTCTCTATCCACCATCAATAGCCTCCTATTGTAGTGGCTACAACCACCCTCCAAAATTTTTGTCTGCACCAATTTCAGAGCCTCCCCTAAAGAGTTTCACTTCATAACTGCACACACTTGGGTTCACTCCGTGAGCTCGTCTGAGTCTTTAAATCCGCCTTTCTTGTTCATTGCATTCAACTCTCTACATGCTAATGTCTAAGTCATGCTTACGACCATTTTTGGCTATGCTCAAAGTCTTCACTTCGTATGTGATTGTTGTAGTCACAATGAAAGCATCTGTCTCACTCACAAACGAAGTCACATTCACTATTGCACAAGCATCGTCTCAATCAATGAATGATCAATCATGAGTGTCGTGATTTTCGCTACAACGTTAGTTAGTCTTGTTGAACATGTGTGTCTGGATGGTTTGGTCATTTCATCACTAAGTCATGCGAGTGTGTGTTCGTATGATCGCCTATACATCTTTTGATTGTTCACACACTTAGCCATCTTTGTTGAAGGTTCTGATGACCTGACTTCCCTCTGACAGCCAAACCATCACCTTGCCATCGACTCGATCGACTATCAACAAGAACATCGTAGAAGCACCAAGCTAATATTTTTACATTGTGTTGCCCGCAAGCAATTCAATTAACTCTCATGCTGGCCACCTGGAAAGTTGGACCCGATAGTCACCTCGGGACTGACTCCCCTAGAAAATTGCACAGAGGCAACTAACCTCACTCGCTCAACTGACTGAGAAAATTTCACAGATGGGCCAGACAAACACCAAATGCCCGTGCCTATATCCCTCAGAAAATTGCATAGTTTTCCCAGTCAGTGATCCCAACAGTCGAGCAACTGTTCATCTCAAAAATTGTGCAATGATCATGAGCAGGCCTTTTGCTTCCTATAAGTCAGCTCAGCCTAGAAATTGCCCAGAGATGATTAGCAGACTAATCTCTCGGCCTAAGTGTAGATCTCCTTGCCAGCAGCCCCTAGCAGCAGACTGCCCATTCCCTCTAGGAATTGCGTAGTTTCTGCTACCAGTATCCTGAGTAGCCAACTGGTGGTTCCCTCTGATAATTGTGCATTTTTGGTTGGCAGTGACCCTAGTAGCCAATTGGTAGTTCCCTCTAGGAATTGCACAGTTTTGGCTGCCAGCCTCCCGGGTAGTTCCCCATAAAAACTATGCAATCCCTACCTACTGACCCTTCATACAGCTTGACCCGTTCCTCCAGAAAATTATGAAAATCTAGCTATCTAGCCCCACTGCCTGTTCATTTTGAAAAATGCACAAATCATGTCTACCTTGCCCTCTAGCAACCCGAACTATTCCTCCCAAAATTTGCGCAATTTTTCCTCCCAGCGAAGCCAAGCCTTGCAAACAGTCATTGTCGACTTAGATAGCCTGTCTCTATCTCTCAGTGACTCTTGTGCAGTTTTCATCAGTAGTTTCTCTAAGCCATCATCCCACGTCCAACCTTGCAGCATCTCTCGGTCACCTACACTCGAATGATCATGTGTCATGGTAGACTAGGAGGTTTTGCATTTGATGTTGTCTCGTCATGAGTGACTACATGTACAGGTACACCAATGAACATGACAAGATGATGAATGGGATGAATAAAGAGAACACATGCAGAATGACATTTTCACCAATGGACAAATGAACAAATCATGCGAAGTAGACAAAAGCGATGAACAAGCATCTTCGCGAACAGATGAGCCTGTCAAGCCTTCCAACATGCAAGCAAGGAATACCATGTTAAATCTTCATCAAGTGAACCAAGGACCATCGAAGGCTCCGCGCACTTTGCCATGTGAAGGTGAAGATATGATACACCATGAAGAGATCCATAACCCAACAAGACTATAGCTCGACATGCATTCCAGCAGCAACACGAATATACTAGCATTTTCATGTCAAGTCATGTCAAGTCACGTCATGAGTCATGTCGCCCACATCCTCACTATGGGCTTGTTGTCAATCAATGTGATGTAACATGGAAGTCCAAGAGACCCACTTATTGAACAAAGAGTCATGTAAGTCAAAGAGTCATGGAAGTCAAACGGCCATGAGGGTAGTCAAACAGCCACAAGGGTCAATTTCACCCTTGGCTATAAATACCCCCTCATTTCTACATGCAAGGGAATTTTCACCTCAACTCCTCCCACATAGCCAAGAGTGTCTGTAATATTTTCTTTGAGGAGTAATTAGTGGCTCCAACACCTGCTGACAAGGTTAATGATGTATGGTGTAACGATGTGTCTTGGAACTTTCGCTTAATTCGGAAGCCTGTTAACAGGCCAACACATTTTCACACATGTATTGTATCTGTAGTAAGACTAATATTTAACACTTGTAATGCATATTTCTTTAACCTGTGCTCTACATCTAAACCGTTTCATTTGTTGTAATGCATAGTTTATTAATGGAAATGTGTTGTATATGTTGGTAATTTTGTCCCGTCCATGTCGACTGATCTGCCAAAGATCATAAAAACCTTTCACCTGAACCTTACAATAATAATCATTGCACTCATTCAGACTATTCCGTGAGTGTTGTACATGTTATCTTACCTTGTATGTTTTGACTTCCGCATCAGAGTGGACTTCTCTATCGGAAGCTATGTATGTACTTTTGTGTTGTATGTTCCTAACCAAGTTGGGACTGATCCCTTTCAACCCAGAACTCACCTTCACCTTCTTCCCCTCATAGTGAAAGAACCATTAACACAAGTACACATACATCACCAGGCACGCGAACCTCACTTCTTGAAGACAAAGCGAACCACTCTTCAATGATAACAAGCATGAGTTGAGGCAAATGCTTAAGGAAATGGCAACTGGGCCATCATACCGGATGGGACTCCCAGATCAAACGTTGTGAGGTCTAGTTGGGAACTCATACTCGGGTGATCCCATGAATGTTGGTGGGTCCAACACTATCAACATATCTGGCGCTAGAAGGAGGGAAGCGAGTTGTACAAGGCTTAAATTCCCTTCACACTCACTCATCAATCATCTGATCAAGGCAATAACTCACATTCCCTCTCACACGACTCTGCAGTTGGTCACTCCTCACCTCCCAGAATTAAAAATGATATTTCATATCAACACCTTTGCTCAGTCTGTCCTGTCACTCGCCAGTTTGTGAAAGAAGTTGGACCAATCTGAGATGTACAACATCTGCCACACACATCTAGGAAGCCAAAAGCCACTCCCACGAGAGTTGTTATATCATCGGTGGAAGAAGCAGTCCTTTCCATGCTTGAAGGTCTAGAGGAAGCTATTGAAGACAAAGAGGAACCTCCAATCTTCCATGAAGATGAAAAAGGCACTCTTTTGATCTTGGGATCAAACTCAGGTATAGAAGGCATAGGGGAGGTAGGGGAGGAGGTGGAAGTGGAGACGAACCGACAAACTCAGATTTGGAACCATCAGACTCCCAAGGATAGGAAGAAGATGAAGAATATGAAGAGATGGCTGACCCAAATCTTGAATGGATGACTTAGGGACCATTGGCCCTCTTGGCCATTCTGCACAAGATTCTAAAGTGAGCAAAAAGGACGAACATCAAGTTCAACCCTAACAATGCGTTGAAGGAAGAAGACCACTTAGACAACTTCTACCTACAATTGCATACCCTTGAGGTACGTTATGACGAAGTAGCATGTGGACTGTTCCCATGTAACTTGGACAGTCGTACAATTGCTTGGTATCATAGCCTTCCACCCAACTCCATACAGAACTGGGGTTCTTTCAAATGTATCTTCCTCGAAAATTTTGCTAATGATAAGACCCCAGCCATGCTGCTCAAGGAAATAGGAAAGCTCAAGATGGAGGGAAAAGATAAAGTGAAAGAATTCAATGAGAGGTTTATGCGTATTTTGAACAAATTTGTAGTAGACACTAAACCTCATGACTCCATCATTGTTGACAATTACATGTCTACATTGCCAACCACAATTTTGCAGTTCATCAAGCAAGCTGCGAAGCCAACACTTTTAGAATGCTGTGAAGAGGCTATTGTTGTTGAAAAATACTTACACACAATTGGAGTCATAAAGGATGACAAATAAATGAAAGACCCCAAGGATGCAAGCTGAAATACCCAAGCAATGATGAGCAAGGGTATAGATAAGGAAGCAATTGATATTTAGACCCTCACTCACCTTGTCAAGAACTTAGCCACCAAAATGTATGAACTCAAGCAATGGAAAATGAACACATTCACAAGCAGCCATCCACCTAGACAGAGATAGGAAAGCAGTTCATCAACCATCTCATCAAGCAACAACCAGTTTGCTTCCAAATTTGCACAAAATCCTATGTTCCAACTCGAGCATTGTGCTAATCCTAATTTCTATCCATTCCACGAAGAGTTCCACCCCAAGAACTCTTGCTCAGATTGGAAGCGAGTTGTTACCTCAGTCTATAGTCTTAAACTTGATGCGGATGGCAATATGCAGGAGCAGTTGGAAGACACTGATGATAGCGAAGAGGTTGCACCTGACAAAACATCAAGTTCTAGGTATGTGGTAAATGCTTATCACTGCTCACAAGTAATGTTCAAGATGAACACTGAGAAGCAGCCTAAAAAGAAAAATGATCGTTACAATCTTAGGAGTAAAGGGGCCCCCCCATGCTTGGGGAAATGCAAGAGAAAGTGAGGTAGCTGATAAAGAAGGCCAATCCACCGACTACCTCGAAGAAACAGACACAAAGTAAGTCCGAGAGGACAACGGAAAATAAGAGTATATCCATGAGCAACAAGTTGCAAAATACTCTGTCGGTCAACACGAACATCTGTTCCATCTCGTACACCTCAGTGAGTCTACCACCTCTAGACTATAACATAGTCGATGACATGAAGAAAACTCAGGTGAACATCATTTTTTTCAAGTTAGCCAAAGTCCAGAGTCAGCGAGATATACTTCTGCATGCGTTGGGACAAACAACAACAGACAACGCAGCCTCTACTAGTAAGGGAGCAAGCACACCTCCTAGATCGCTATCTATTGTGCTCAATACACTCCAGATGGAAGACGAAAACTCAGGTTGCCCCCCATTCCTGCTTTCATTTGAAGTTTTCAACTACAATGTTCAAAAATTCTTAGTTGATTCTAGCACGGAAGGCAATATCATGCCTCTCTCCATTGCTGAGAAGATCAATGCACGATGGAGCGAAACATCTGCAAGAATCATCAAACTTGATAGAACATTAGTACCAACCATTAGTGAACTTCGAGTTGTGATCATCTGATTATCTCACGACAGTTGAGTTCACCAATGCATCAACATAGTTGTCGTGGACATACCAGAAGCATATGGTCTGCTACTCAGCAGAGACTGGTCGAACAAGCTAGATGGATATTTTGCTACAGACTAGTCTCACATGTGGCTTCCATACAAGGGAAGATGCAACCAAATTTGGGTGTTATCCGAGAGGTATATGAAACATAATGTCATTCACCTTAACAAAAAGAATGAACTGTTGGCCTTCGTAGAACTCATGTTTGGCAACTGCCTCTTAGAAAGGACATTGGAGTGTTATCCTGCATGGCCAGCTCCAACCTCGTCAAACAAGCAGTTGGGACCCCTTCCTCACCCAACTAATGATAATGAAACTTATACAGTTTATTTTTCCGGTAATAGTAGTAGTAGTAACAATGGTAGTAGCAGTTGTACTAGTATGCCAAACAATCCATGTACAAATGAGCTGTGGGCTATGAGCCTTGACAAGTCGGGAACACATGATGGCCTAAATACCAAGTGTATCTCAGTCATCCAAAACAATGGACAATGCATTATTTCAAGCTTTCTGAAGTTCAAAGGCACAAACAATGATGCTAAGTATGAGGCACTCATGTTGAACACATAAAGGACCAACACTATGAACAAACAAAGCAACCTAGGAACCTACCATGATCCGAAGATGGCCAATCTCAATACAAGCTACTCACTACAGTAGCGACAAATTGTTGACCGCTTGATCGAACAATATCAGGATGAGTCTGTATGAGTAGATGATGACCTGAGTACACACTACACGCGAGCAATCTAACATGATATTCTGGGTAAAAGAGGATACAAGCCATTGTAGAAAAGAATAGTTAACATATACATGTTGTTTGCAGTCCTTTCATCGAAAAGATTGACTAACATTTTAAGTGCTTGGATTACTTGCAAAGTTTGTCATCATACTTGGTTTTCTAATTTAAATCATACACGTAAGAAATCTGGGAAAATCCTCTTACACATTGATTTTAGAAACTTGAAACCTTCCCAAAATAAAAAAAAACTACCTCGTGCCACCATTTGATCCCATGTTGCAGATAGTACCTTAAGCAGTGGTGTTGTCTTCACTTCAAGGTCTTCTGGAATTCCACTAGGTTCCAATAGTGGAGCCTAGTGGACTTGCACTAGTTTGCGAGAAGCTTGGCCCACACATGTATCATTTGCAATCACTGGGCAGGAGGATTGACAACCTTCCTACCAATGACCAAGATCTCAAACATCATTTTCAGTAGGTCAGGCCATGCCTGTGCCATGTACATATTCTGTTTGCTGCTTGTTTTTTCATTTGGTTTATTATATTTTCTTTTGCTTTGTTTGATTCTGCTTACTATTTTTGTTCACATTCGTATTTTTTATTTGATATATTACTATTTTTGTTTCTGGAAATAAGTGTTGCCAACTACTACATACTAGATTTTGAATAGAGTGTGTGGCTGAAACTGGAAGAAACTTGTGACACTGAAACATTTGGCCATCTTGTGTCCACCTTCTCTGTCCTTGGTTGTAACTTTTGGCCGATGAAGTCCTGACAAAAAATATGAAGCATCTGTAAGTGAATTTTTGGCCCAACCATGACCCTGTGTCCACACTGGGAAGCCCCATGCTTGTACTCAGCCTTCTGCTCTATGTGTTCAAGCTCATCCAACTAGTAGAAACGGAGAAGGGGAAAATCTAAACAAGCAAACTTATGTCAGAGGTCTTACATGCTTCTCTAAAGGAACAACCTCTTCTGCTCTCAAAAATTTGGGATCCCTCTTCCACCCAGAAACTAAATAAGTGCCTATGCACAGTCCTCTTGAAAAAAATACAAAGGTGAAAGAAGAGAATGACTTCCTATGCAGAGAGGTGAAGCATGCAGCTCCACTTGGGTACTGACCAGGCTCACTGGCAATAGAGCAATGTGTGTGTTCTTGTGTGACCCTATCGGGGTACTCTCTAGGCCTGCTAGTAGGGGAGCAACAACAAAGATGAAAACTTATACTCTGAAAATCTTCAACTCGCGAGCTAAATTGCCCTTTCCAGATTCAAAACACTAAGATCTAAGTTGAACTTTTGATTGTGTTCGACAGAGTTGGAAAAATGGTGAACCATGTATGTCCATGGGGTAAGTGGGGAAACGGAAGTAACCTGCACAGTGATTCAATACTCCCCAAAAGACCAAGGCCCTGTGCTAGCAATGAACCTAAACAGAGAAGCTAGAATCTTAACAGTGTGTCACCAAGTGTTATAGCGGCTACAACCACCCTCCAAAATTTTGGCCTACACCAATTTCGGAGCCTCCCTTGAAGAGTTTCACCTGATGACTGCACACACTTGGGTTCACTCCATGAGCTTGTGTGAGTCTTTACATCTACCTTTCTTTTTCATTGCATTCAAGTCTCTGCATGTTAATGTTTAAGTCATGCTTGTGACCATGTTCTTGCTATGCTCAAAGTCTTCACTTCATATGTGATTGTTGTATTCACTATGAAAGCATTTGTCGCACTCACACATATAGTCACATTCATTGTTGCGCAAGCATTGTTCGATCAATGAACGATCAATCATGAGTGTCGCGCTTATCAGTTACACCGTCGGTCAATCTTGTTGAACATGTGTGTCTGGATGGTTTGGTTGTTTTGTCATCAAGTCATGCAAGTGTGTGTTTGTATGATCATCTATGCATCTTTTGTTTGTTCAAACACTTAGCCACTTTTGTTGAAGGTTCTGATGACCTGACTCCCCTCTGACAGTTGGACCATCACCCTACCATCGGCTTGATTGACTGTCAACCAGAATAACGCAGAAGCACCAAGCTAGTCTTTTCAAGATGCGCTTCCCGCAAGCAATTCAATTAACTCTCATGTTGGCCACCTGGATAGTCAAACTCGGTAGTCACCCTGGGACTGACTCCCCTAAAAAATTATGCAAAGACCATTGACCTCACCCACTCAACTGACTGAGTAAATTCCGCAGACAAGCCGGGTAGACACCAAATCCCTTTCCCTGTCTCCCTCAGAAAATTGCGTAGATTTCCCCGTCAGTGATCCCAACAGTTGACCAACCGTTCATCTCATTAATTATGTAGTGTCCATGAGCAGGAATTCCGCTTCCCATCAGTCATCTCAGCTCAGAAATTGCACAGATATGATTAGCAAGTCGGCCTCTTGGCCTCAGTGTAGTTCTCCTTGCCAGCAACCCCTAGCAATAGACTACTAGTTCCCTCTAGGAATTGTGCAGTTTCTATTTCCAGTCTCCCGGGTAGCCAACTAGAAGTTCCCTCTAAGAATTGTGTAGTTTTGGCTACCAGTGACCCCAGCAGCCAACTGGCAGTTCCCTCTGGGAATTGTATAGTTTTGGCTGCCAGCCTCCTGGGTAGTTCCCCAGAAAAACTACACAATCCCTGCTTGTTGACCCTTCATGCAGCTTGAGCTGTTCCTCCAGAAAATTTCACGAATCTGGTTGTCCAACCCCACTTCATGTTTGTTCTGTAAAACACATAGAGCATGTCTGCCTTGCCCTCTAGTAGCCTGTTCCTCCCAAAATTTGTGCAATTTTTCCACCCAGCCAAGCCAGACCTTGCAGACATTCACTATCAACTCAGATTTCTTATCTCCATCTCTCAGTGGCTCTTGCATAGTTTTCATCAGTAGTTGCCTGGAGCCATCATCCCACATCACAGCCTTGCTACCTCTTCTGGTCACCTATACCCGAATGATCATGTGTCATGGTAGACTAGGAGGTTTTGGATTTGATGTCATCTCATCATGAGTGACTACAGGTACAGGTATACCAACGAACATGGCAAGACAACGAATGGGATGAACAAAGAGAGCACATGCAGAATGACAGTTTCACCAATGGACAAACAAACGAAGTATGCGAAGTGAACTAATGCGATGAACAAGCATCTTTGCAAACAAATGAGCCTGTCAAGCCTTTCAACATGCAAGCAAGGAACAACATGTTAAATTTTCATCAAGAAAACCAAGGTCCATCAAAGACTCTATGCATTTTTCCATGCAAAGGTGAAGCTATGATACACCATGAAGAGATCCATCACCCAGCAGCACTATAGCTCGACATGCACTCCAGCAGTAACACAAATGTACCAGCATTGTCATGTCAAGTCATGTCAAGACAGGTCATGAGTCATGTTGCCCACATCCTCACTATGGGCTTGTTGTCAATCAATGTGATGTAACGTGAAGTCAAAGAGACCCACTTGTTGAACAAAGAGTCATGTAAGTCGAAGAGTCATGGAAGTAAAATGGTTATGAGGGTAGTCGAACAACCACAAGGGTTAGTTTTACCCTTGGCTATAAATACCCCCTCATTTGTACATGCAAGGGAATTTTCACCTCAGCTCCTCCCACATAGCCAAGACAGTCTGCAATATTTTCTTTGAGGAGTAAGTATTGGCTCCAACACCCCACTGATGGGTTTAGTGATGTATGGTGTAACGATGTGTCTTGGAACTTTCGCTTAATCAGAAGCTTGTTAACAGGCCAACTCATTTTCACACATGCATTGTATCTGTTGTAAGACTGATATTTAACACTTGTAATGCATGTTTCTTTAACCTGTGTTTTACATCTGAACTGTTTCATTCTTTGCAATGCATAATCTATTAATGGAAATATGTTGTATATGTTGTTAGTGTTGTCCCATCCGTTGTTGGACATCAAACAGACCAGTCAACTGAATCTTGTTGTCACAACTGTTGCACTCATTTGAATTGTTCCATGAGTGTTGTACATGTTATCTTACCTTGTATGTTTTGACTGTCGGATCAGAGTGGACTGCTCCATCGAAAGTTGTGTATTCCCTTTTGTGTTGTGTGTTCCTAGTCGAGTTGGGACTAATCCCTTTCAACCTGGAATTCACCTTCACGTTGTTACCCTCACAGTGAAATAACCATTGACACAAGTACACTTACACTCTCTAGGCACGCAAACCTCACTTCTCGAAGACAAAGTGAACCACTCTCTCGTGCTAACAAGAAAGAGTTGAGGAAAATCTTTAAGACAATGGTAATCAAGCCATCATACCGGATGGGACTCCCACACCAAACGGTGTGAGGTCTAGTTGGGACTTCATACCGAGGTGATCCCCTGAATGTTGCGGTTCCAGCACCGTGAACACCTCCCTATAAATTATCAAGATTTTTGGAAGTATCACTCAAAAATAATTGTGGTCCTTAGGGATCTATGTGGCTGCTACAGGAGGACACATGGTCATGTAGCATCCTACATAAACTCTATAGGATCAAACTTGTTGCATCAAACTAAGAATTTTGAATAGCACAAATCTTCAGGGGACTCCAACAACAGAACATAGAAACTACAAGATTCCCTATAGACTGCTATAGGATCCTTGATAACCAAAATCAACAACATTTGATTAGTCATGGCACCTATACTTTGGAAACCTTAATCAACATTAGAGAAATTTTGAGATATAAAATCGACCTCCTAAGGAATATTATAAAATAATAATGGAAATAATAAAATAATATTAGATTACATCATGAAATTTTAGAGGGAAAAAAGAAAAAAAAAATTCCTACTTTTATTTTCGACTTATCTCCCTACATTGTTACTCAAATTTCAAACAATAACAATTGTTGGATACAAAATTCAATTCCTCATCCAAGGAGTACCCATGTTACGTACTTTCGATGGACCCCACTACACAAAAAATGAGAAATATATGAGAAAACATGTTTGCATTCACATTTTTCATGTATTTCCTATTTTTCATGTAGCAGGGTCCACCAAAAGTGTGCAACATGGGTACTCCTTGTATGAGGAATTAAATTCTGCATTGAATGAGTGTTCCCACTCGAGATTTGAGCAGAAATGTAAGGAGAAGTTGAAAATACGAATTGAAAAAATAGTTTTTTTATTATTTATTATTTTTAATCATTTTACTTTTTTACTCCAAAAATGGTGAATCATCCCCATGGTTGAAAAAATCATCTTGAATCCTATTGGTTCTTATAAAGTTGATTTTGGTTGTACATTTTTTTAGACCCATTTTTTACCTAAGAACTTCTCTAATGGGGAATTCCATCAACAATAAACACTGCAAAAAATTCAAAGCCAATGAAAGGATTACTGATGTTTATAAATTTCACCTTAGAGGCAACTTCAACAACCACATCAATGTTCCAGTAGCCTCATGCATGCAACAAATAGTCAAATTTACAGCTGCAATGCCACCTACAATAACACAACCAGGTAAGGCATAGGTATGTAATGCTTGAAACTCACCCTTCAAACCTATTGTAGCTTGAGAAACATTAAAAGTGTTAGAAGAAAAGTTTTTTTTATAACCAAAATTAGTAGTAGAGTAGCCTTGGCCTTATCTGGCAGTCAACTTAACTTTTCTATAAAGGATACCCACACACACGGGAGATGAATGAGACAAAAGTGAAAGAGACTCTAGGAAGTGGGTTGTTATCATTTAGTCATGATAAAGGACAAAGAGTGCAAAGGGGTATGTGGGGGCCAACTTAGTTAACTCAAAGCACTCTGAGCTTTTGCATGAAATATTGTTTTATAAAAAAAATAAAAAAGGTGGACCCGCCACCTCTCGCATGCAAACTAGTTGCTACAAGAACCTACAGACACTGCTACATGATACAAATAGGCTACTACAAGATCCTACATAGTGTTATAAGAGACTAACAGACTGTTACAAGATTCTATAGGTTGCTACAGGAAGTTCATAGGGTGCTACAAGAAGCTCATTTTTTACCAAAATGGCCATAAAATCTCAAGGAGTAAAGGAAAATCATCAAAAAGGGTGTCAGTGAAATTTCTCCTCATCAATATTGATATATAGACTTAAGAAACTATCTCAATTCTCAGGAAAAGCACTGTGTAATTTTCACAATTTTGAATTTTAGTAAGGAAAACAATGAATTGGATGAGAATTTTCTTAAAGGATAGGGTGTGTTGAAAAAATAGGAGGTACATGTTGTGATTTTTTTCTTTCCCTCGGCCTTATAAAACAAACTATCAAATTTTCTTGTATTCCAACATCTTCCGTTGCACATGAAACCTTGGGATCTTGTAGCAGTAGAAGAAAAAAAAAATTGTTTACTCTGATTAGAAATGTATTAAGCCATGGGAGGAGTATTTAGTAGAACAAGAAGTTTATATTTAAGAGGAGCAATCAAAGAAATAATTAGATGAAAATATAGGGGGGAAAACACATAAATACAGGATGAGCCAAAGATTGAGGTAGAAATAGCAGAGACATGATTAGAGGCTCAAGATGTTCTTGCACCCTAGGCAGAACCTCAAGAGCTTATTAAAACACCAAGAGAACCAACGTAGAACTAAAAATAAATTGAAGAACATGTAGGCTTTCATCTAGCAGGGGAAACTACATCCACATAAACATAGATGTCACAAAAGTCATCGAAAGGGTATGTGAAGAAAAACAGAGAAGAGAAGATGACTAGGTTGCTCAAAGAGTGAGCTAGAGTTTCAGTAGGGGGGTATGATGGGCCTCCTAATTAGGTGAAATGTTGAAAATGCAGTAAGAGAGTTTCAATTTTACTTTTTTCCTTAATAAATTTGAGAACATTCAACTTGGAGGAGTTAATTGAGGTGACATAGCACTTGTCACTAAGTTAAGAACACTCAATTTGAGTTAACGAGTTGAATTTTAGTTTACTTGAGTTGATTCCTAAAACATAGGAGTCTAGCTTAGGTAATTCAAGTTAGGGACATGAAGTTCAATTGTGTGTAGTGGGTTCCTAAATTTTAGGAGCCTATGTTGAGTTAATTTTAGTTGTAGAAATTTAATTTAGATAAATTGAGTTATGGTTAGTTAAACTAGTTCTAACTATTAGAGGAACTATTGGAAGGTCAATTTGTGGAAGTGAAACTTCAACCACACTCAGAGATCATCCATTAACTAATTAGTAAACCTAATTAGCTCTTGCATGAAGAGAATTCGAGTTACCCAGTTGAGATGGAGATTCCAATGCAGTGTACTATTAGTTGTAGACTATTCCAAAGTGTATAAGTGGTGCATGCAGTCAAAGGAAGGACCTAAACGAATTGCGCAATCCAAGTGAGGGAATTTCCTAATTAATAGGGGAATAATTCCTAGAGGAACAACACGAGGAATTAGGAGCTTGGAGGGCTTGAAAATTGGCTAATTGTTGGCCAGAGTCAGTTAGTCAGGTAGAGGGATATACTATACACTTGCAAGTTGTGCTCAAGCTTGAGAAAGCATATGTATTTCATCTCTATTCTATGATTAATGCAATATATATAGTAAGGGGGCTTTAGCAACTTGATTTCCCCTAGATAAATATTTATTCATGTGTGATGTTTACTTTTTCATGTCTATGATTATTGTTCTAGATGGTGAATTAACTTCCACGGATCAGTAGAGTAGCTTCAAGTATTGTGATTTAGTAGATTTCATGAGAAGTATTGAATCTACACATTAATTTCTACATGGTATTAAAGCTGCAATCATTGTAGAGCAGAGATTTCGAAGTTGTCATTGCAGGAGGTTCAAATTTGCAGATCAGTGTTGCAGGTTTTCTTTAGGACTAAGAAGATTGTTTTCAATGGACTAAGGCTTGAGTATGCCCTTGAGGAAAGCTCGAATTATGTTTCATGGAAGGATCACATAGAGGCAGTGCTAGAAGATAATGAGTTGAAGGAATTCAATGGTAATGATATTCCGAAACCAACAACATCTAATGCTAAGGATCTAGCACAATGGAAGAAGTGTGTTTTTAGGACAAGGAGAATCATATTGGAGGGAGTAAGAGACCATATTGTCTCAAATATCCATGAGAAAGAGACTTGTATGAAATATGGAAAGCACTGGCAGATTTGTTCTAGAATAGTAGTGACCACATGAATTTGGTGCTCAAGGACAAACATCAAAATATCAAGATGTAGAAGAATGATATTATTTTGCCGTACCTTAGTAGGTTCACACAATGTCGTGATGAACATGGTCAAGTTGGTGTTACAACTTAAAAATATGATTTTTTAAGAATAGCCCTTCTAGGCCTTCCCAAGAGTTGGCAAACCTACCAAGATTCGGTGAATGGGAGGGAGAAACTACCAAATTGGGAGAGCCTATGGTCCAACTTGGTATAGGAGGAAATAAGGTGGAATAGAAAAGATGGGAAACCATTCAAAGAAGAGGAAGAGGACTTTGCATTAGTCAAAAAAGGAAGGAAGGCCAAGGGGAAGAAGTCCCAAGGTGAGGATAATTCTAGCCAAGAGGGTAAAAAGAAAGACTTTTCGAAAATCAAGTAATTTCACTGTCATTCGGGCACCATGCCATGAAGTGTCCACACAAGAAGGAAAGCAAGAAGGAGCATGTTGTAGCAGGAGGGGGCGAAGCTTTTACTTCACAGTTCAAGTTTGACCTGGATCTGGTCGCATGCATGGAAAGCATAGTGATGGGGAGCATGTGGTACTTAGATAGTGGTGCCTTGTTCCACATGACGAGGATAGAGAATTTTTCAGTGACTTGGAGGAGAAATATTTCCAGATGAACATTGAGTTTGGAGACGACAAAAGGTATAGTGTGACCGCAATTGGTATAGTCACCTTTTAGAGGGAGTTGGGCTCCCCTCTTAGACTCAAGGATGTGATGTTTGTTACGGGTCTAAAGAAGAATCATGTCTCCTTTGCATTTGTGGAGGACCATGGTTACGATGTGATCTTTAGTAAAGGAAAGGAATTATTGAGACACATAGCCACATGACAGGTGAAGCAAATCCGTGTTCGAGTCAAGAACCTATATGCACTTGAGGTAGAAGATGCATGAAAAGCCTTGAGGAGCAAGGCAGAGACTAGAGATGTGGTGGTTGAGAGGGAGCATGATAGATCTCTCAACATGCAGCCTTAGAAAAAGCCTCACGAAGTTGTGAAATAGTCACAAATGGAAAAGAAAAGAGGAGGCAGAGTGGAGACATCCACTAAAGCAGAGACCTCCAATAGGGGGAGAGTTTGATCCAAGTGGGTAGAGGGAGCACATGCAACCATACCTCCAAGGATGAGGTGGACTGATGTAGATCCTTAGTCCAAGAGTTGCATAAATTTGGGCAAGGTCCATTAACGCATTCTCCTCATGGATCATTACCTTGCTATGAGGGCCCACAGTATTCAGTATTAAGAGATTCAGTTTCAGTCAAATAAAGAGGAGTGTAGAGGAGTGTTGATGGCAGAGCAGGATGCTCAGTAGCAGAGTCAACAACAACACAATTTTTCCAGTAGATAGTTGTAGACACAATTAATTAAGTCTTTTTTATTTTTTGATGCTTCTTAGTTGTAGATGTTGCAGTTGCAACAATAATAGTGAAAGGTGTTCCATGTTGTACATTCCACAGGTGCAGGATAGGGGTGGTTGATAATACCTTTCTTGTGGAGAGGGAGTGTTGAAAATGTAGCAAGAAAGTCTCAATTTTGATTTTTTTCCTTAATCGAATTGAGAAAATTTGAATTTCCACATCAGCAGAAAAATTGGAGGAGTTAACTGAGGTGACATAACACTTTTTACTCAGTTAAGAACACTCAATTCGAGTTGATGAGGTGGAGTTTAGTTTACTTGAGTTGATTCCTAAAAAATAGGAGTCTAGCTTAGTTAATTCGAGTTATGGACATGAATTTCAGTTGTTTGCAATGGGTTCCAAAATTTTAGGAGCCTAAGTTTAGTTGATTTCAGTTCTAGTAATTTAATTCAGTTAAATTGAGTTATGTTGAGCTAAACTAGTTATAACTATTGGAGGACCTAGTGGAAGATCAAGTTGTGGAAGTGAAACTTTAACCATGCTCTGTGATCATCCAAATAAATAATCAATCAACAAAAATTATCTCATACATGCAGAAAATTCGAGTTACCCAGTTGAGAAGGAGATTCCAAGGCAGTGCACTATCAATTTTAGACTATTTTGAAGTGTACAAGTGGTGCATGCAGGTAGAGGAATGACCTAAAGGAATTGCATAATCCAGATGAGGGAATTTCCTAATTAATAGGGACCTAATTTCCATAGGAATATCCCAGGGAATTAGGAGCTTAGAGGGCTTGAAAATTGGCTAATTTTTTGCCAGAGTTACTCAGTCAAGCATAGGGATAGACTATATACTTGCAGGTTGTGCTCAATATTGATCAAGCATATGTATTTCTTCTATATTCTCTGATTAATGTAATATAGATAGTAAGGGGTTTTGAGCAGTTTATTTCCCTTAGATAAATATTTGTGCATGTGTGATGTTTCCTTTTGCATGTCTATGATTCTTATTCTAGATGGTGAATTACCTTCTGCAGTTCAGTAGAGTAGCTTCAAGTCTTGTGATTTAGTAAATTTCATGAGCAACATTGAATCTACACATTAATTTCTACATGAAACATAAGGCCTATCTAACCTTTCCTAGGCATATAAAGGCTATATTAAATATCTCCTACATTTAATAATTTTTTCTTAACTTTAATAAGTTCTAAGGTTTACATATAATTGCTTATTATATCTCTAATATTATTAATTTTGCATGATATTGAGTAAATTTTGAAGATCTGCAGAATGAGAGACTTTAGGGACTTTCTCCCTACCACATGATGCTATATGATGGACCAATAAATGAATAGTATATTATTAAATTATTAAACTAATTCTAGAGCTCCACTAATTAAGAAATTTAGGGATGTGTTCCTTGTTGCAAGGGAAGCTAGAACTCATTTTTTTAATGAATATTCCTACTGTTGGGAACCGGATCCACTTTTTGAAGGATTTTGGAGGGGAAAGTTTCCTCCTTTTAAAGAGGATCCTTCCCCATCAATTTTTATAACTACCAATTTGAATTAGCCTCTAGAGGCATGAATATTTTAGTCTTCTTGTGAAGACAACTTGTTATTTAGAAGCTCTACTTTCATTTCCAACTGGAATGTACTTGAATTGATTCTAACAACAAATTTTGGTTTCATTTTCAGCTTCTAAGGCTTTGTTTCCTTCATAGGACTCTGAATATCCTTGGGGTTGACCATCCTAGGATCCTCAAAGCCCTGCTATATAATTTCATTGTCTTCTTTGCATTTATTTTTCACCTACATATCTTATTGTTACATTTCCTATTTCTATATTTAGTATTCATGCTTCATTTTTTGTAGGTTATATTGGTTAAATGATTCAAGTGAGTTGTTTCTTAGGTCATTTATATATTCAAAATTAATATGCATCCTTAGGATAACTCTTCCAATTCACATCCATCTTTAAGTTACTTGGATTGGTTTACTTGTTCACAATTCTGAAATTTCTGGTTTTAATAATAAATTTATGATGACTTTTAACACTTGTCAATGATTCTATTTAGATTTTATTCCACTTGTATTGAATCCTAAAAACATCAAAATTAACAATAAAAAAATACCCCATATAATTTTCATTTGATTAGCTTAGGCATTTGGGTGCTTAGATCAACTTACTAGCTCATTATTATGAAATTTTTGGTTTTTAGTAATAAATTTATGTTGAATTCAAGCACGTGATAATGAAGCTCTTTCAAGTTTATTCCACTTGGATTGAAGCCTAAGAAATTGAAATTAATAACAAAATTTACCCCACACTATTTTCATGTGATTATATTGGGCATTTAGCAACTTAACGCAAGAAATAGGCATCGTGTATTAATATTGTAGCGGTACACTTAATTCTTTAGAAAGCATCCATAATTGCCTCTAAATCTTTCCTTTTTCTTCTCATCGCTCCACAACATCCTCTAATCCTTGAATATGAACTTGAGAAGACCATATACCCTCTATATAGTTTACTTCCATCTCTATAGATTCAATCCTTTAACTAGGGTTCGTGGTTTTGGTTTTGTGTTAAATAGAATTAAAGTAGTTTACCTCTAGTGCTTGTGAGAAATTAATTTTTTTTGCAGCTAGACTAGAATTTGCCTTATTTGCAATAGCATAGATTTTTTCCTGCAATATAGATCACAATTACTTTCTGGCTTTTACATTCATGCAACTAGCTTAGATTTACTTCCATGTTATTTACTTCTACAAGATAGATTAGGATATATACTCTGCCATTTACTTTCATGGAAATGGATTAGTGTTTCTTTCATGCAATAGAACAATTTATGCTTTAGTCATCTCTTTTCTTGTAAAGATATTCTAATTAGTTTACTTTTTATTTATTTTACAAAGTGGTCTCTATACATCTCAATTCAATTCATTTCTTCAGATTAGCGAAATAAGGACACATTAAATGTTGAAAAAATAGTTCCAACACCTCTTAAGTCTATACGAACTCTGGATTAATAATTAAAGTTAGTAGCCTTGGGAGTTTCAACATTCTTGTTGCAATACTGGGGCTCATCAATGTTGGTACTGCAAACTATATTTTGGGCGTGGAAATTAAATAAAATCAGGCAAAGAGGAAGCTTTCATTAAACTAAAGGAAGTATCTTGAGATAATATTGCATATGGTTAATAGGCAGGATAGAAAATTACTCAAGGTTCATATTCTTGTAGTTGTAAAGTTATCTATTGAGTAGTGTCCCAAAAGATAGGAAGAGGAAGCGGACATGTGTCCTGTTCCATACGTGAGTGCAATTGGTAGCCTAATGTATGTAATGGTCTATAACAAACCATACATTGAACATACAGAGGGAATATTAAGTAGGTTTATGTCAAAACTAGGGAAGGAGCATTAGACATTAGTGAATTAGGTTTTCAAGTATTTTTGTGGCACTAGTGATTATGGTTTGTGCTACCAAGGAAGTCCCGGTTTGGACAAAGTGTTGGAAATATGTGTCTTTTTTTATGCAGACTCGGTTCGGGATCTTGATCAATAAAGATCTACCAATGGGTATGTGTTCAACCTATTTGGAGGAGTAGACAGTTGGATGAGCTAGAGACAACCTATAGTCGCACATACAACTATAGAGGCTACACACATGGTAGCTACTCATGCAAGTAAGGAACTTGTTTAGTTGCCAGTATTTGGTTTAAGTATGGGGCTAGTACAATGATCTATGAGGATAGATAGCGAGAAACAAAGTGAAATTTTCTCGGAAAAGAACCTTGCATATCATTAAAATACAAAACATATTGATGTTTAGTGTCACTTTGAGAGGGATATCCTTGAAGAAAAAAAGGTTTTGTTGGTAAAGGTAGACACTTTGAAGAATGTTGTAGATGCATTGATAAATTATGTCAGCACTGAGAAAGTTTCTTAGTGTACAGAAACAATGAGCATGTAGACCTGGACCAATGACTATGCAGTTTTTAGCTCCTTGTATGGAAAGAAAACAAAAAGTGGGAGAATGTTTGGTATGTTTTATATTATTTCCATGACTAGCCCCATGTGTTGTTATGTTGCATTGGGAACAACGGGGATTGTGGGTTGCAGAAGGTGGTAGCCCCCTTGCAAAGGGCGTGAGGCAGAGCCATAATTTTTTTTTTATGCAGACACAAGGATGGGGGCAAACCCAATGATGGTGGGTGGACCCAACCATGGTTTTGCACATGGTTTCAGGCATGATGGTTTTTCCCATGGTATTTTGTAGATTCAGTCAAGGGAACTATGGTTATGTTCTAATTCAGGGTCAATGGATTGTTGTTTATGAATGCATCAAAATGCATATAATGTATTGTAACATTGAAAGGAATATAATGAAAAACCAATTTGGTTTTCCAAGTTTTTGTTTCCAAGAGAAAAAAATTATGTATATTTTTATATTCTTTACATTGTATGTTTTTCTATTTTTAAGAATTCATTTGTAGTTAATTTTTTACAAAGGGTTAAAGGCTACAAATTTTAGAAACTGCTATAGGATTACTCTGCATTATCAACACCAGCCCTTTTCCAAGTTGAAATTTTTTCTTGAAGTGACCTAAGATAGATAAAACTTCTTCTAGCCATGTCAAAATAGAAATGCCACCGAAGCTTTGCAATTTAATCTGTTTGGGCATATCTCCAAGTATTTTGTCAACCATTTCATTTTTACCATCCATAATGCACTGAATTAGAAGCATGACTAGTGTGGCACAGTTGTAGAAAATATGATCACATCAATGACCATTCCATTTCAGGGTTCCAACCACTAAGGTTATTGAAGCACTGACAAGGAAATAATTCGAAGAATGTATGCCACTAGAAGTCCTAGACACACTTGGTGATGTTTTCATAAAGAATGTTGCTAGTCGAGATATACTCACAACATATAGTCAAAATATGAAGGGAAATGACTTCCAAGATGCTACCTTATTTAAGTTTATAGATTTAATTCGTGATGAAAACACAACTAAGGATAAAACTGAGGTTACTTAAGCTTCCATCGGTCAAAACATCTTTATAATTGACTTAGCAAACATTGAGTCATTTGCACCTTCTGTCAAAGATAAAGTATTGCTACAAAACCTTGTGGTTTTGATTGGTGAAATAGTGAGTGCTTGATTTATATTTCATTCTAGAAACTTTAAAAAAATTTGAAAACCCCATGCATCAACCATTAAAATTTTTGGTACTGAGAAGGATCTTTTCAAATCACTTAAATACTTGCAAATTCTCCAAAATATGGCCTTAATTTTCAGTATTCATTTATTGATAAGGCCTCTACTGAAAATAAAGGGCATGTAATTTCTCAAATTTGATTGTTTATCTTAGGTGCATATAGATACATTAGGTGAGAAGCTTCAAGAGCATGGATTGTGAAGGTGCTTGTAGATTGTTTTCCTTTCCACTAATGTAATTATGTGTTTCAAGATTCCTTTAGCCTTTTTACTAAGGATATATATTCAAACAACATCTTAATTGAATTTAATATCCATCATAGAAAAATACCACTTGCAATTATTACCAATCAAACCTGTGGGATAATCATATTTGTCCTGGGGATGCCAATTTCCATCATGAAATTTTTCAAAAGACTTGGACAGTGAACTAGTAGTTGGGTCTGATAATAGGTCTGAATCAAGCATCATGGATATGTGTTACATAAATTCAGATAATATTTATTATGTTGAAAATTCAGATATGTTGACATAAAACTTGCTGAAACTATAGCCAAAGTACCAGAAATTAAACAAGATGAAAATCAGATGCTACAAGTGTAGCTTCAAGAAATCTCACTAAGCTTAAGAATCTTCACATTTTTTTCTCTACTTTGGGAGGAAGAATAAATTATGGAAGTAGAATCGGCACTAAAATCCAAACTATTGGGCGAGCTAGAGGAATGCTTAAACGGCATAAAAGAACAAAGGCTCAAGAAATCAAAAGGCTACCATGCCTTCAAGAGGAAATCGAAAGACCTACAAGAAGAGAATAGTGGATTGAAGAGTGAGATAACCCACCTCAAAGATTGCAACTAAATACTTGTATTAAATTATGACTTATGTATTTCTTGCTACAATATAAATATTATTTTTGTCATAATTACATAAATGAAAAAACAAAACAATGTAAAAATCCATAAAATTGCTAAAATTCATTTAAAATGTGATAGCTCATGGGAAATTGAAGAGTCGTGGCGAAAGTGAAGGGTCAACAACCCATTTGTATAAATATACCCCTATGCCTTTAAGCAAGAGGCTTTTAGCACTTGAGTCTTTTAGCATAGATAGCTATTTTGAGTGCTCTTGCTCTTAGCATATTTTAGGCTAAGTTGTAGTGAGGCTAGGGGACTTATTTTGGAGATGATATGAGAAAATCACCTTCCACTATTGGATTTTGGTGGACCTGCAGTACACGTACCTGTATTTACAACATTATTAATGAGAAGCTCTTCACTTTTGGCATCAATTCGCATGCACTTTCATGGTGGTTGTAATGGCTATATGATACTTCTATTATGTGTGCATGAGTTCTTTCATATGGGTTATATGTTGATGAACTAATTTGTATCTTATTTCTCATGTGTTTGCTTGAATCTTTTCTCTCTCATTATGCACTACACTAGTAATCTGTTGTGAACTAATTTGTAATTAAATTCTAGTACTTTCTTATTTGTGTATGTCTTAGATGGTTTTAGTTAGCTAACTCCTCTTGAGGCATACCTTTTCTTATAATTTTTTTTTTTTTTTTTTTTTTTTTTTTTTTTTTTTTATTGTACCTTATTATTCAAGTTATCGATTGTGGGATTATGTCATCCTCGCTCTTCAAGTATTTCATACTTTCCCTCACTTTAACATCCCTTGACTTGAAATCCAAGAGGAAACCCACATGGTGGCAGCCGAGTGCACACACTGGATAATATTTCTATTCCAAACAGTGTAAGGTATATTTGGGAATTTTCATTGATGACATACCCTTACTTTCGGTGACACACTTTTCCCTTTCAAGAATGTTATGCAAGTTGATGTAGTTTGAAGTTGGAGCTTTAGCTTTCATCATAATAAAAACGAAATTATGGTTTTTCCTAGTTGGGTTTCCACATTAATATCTTGTGTCCATAATTTATGAGATTGGTGTGTTGTTATTTATTACTATATTGTTGAGTATTTTTTACTTTGAGAAAATAATTTTTAAAATTGTTAAAATATTGATTCACCCCCCTCCCCTCTTAGTATTTTTCTGGTTTCTAACACTCAAAATATTGAGATGGAATTAGGTAATAATTCCCTTAGTGAAAATATTACATTAGAAATTATATGAATGCATGAATGGTAAGTAAATCAAGATATGGTGTTGCTATGCTCTAGGTGATGTTAATGTTCACTTGAGGATTCCATTCTACTTGCAATAAATTATTTTCCGTTTTTCATTTCCATATAAAAGAGGGCATCATGTTATGCTTATGTTTGTGAGGCATGTCATTTAAGTGATGGGGCACTCTCATAAGGAAGGATAATATTGCATTTAATAGATGAACATGAATGATGATAAAAAGGTGCAAGTAGTGTACAACCATGTTAGTGTGCATGATTGAGGCACTATTTGAATGCATGGTTGAATGAATGATGTGAATGCATTTTTATGAATATGCACAAGAAATGGATAGGTAAGCTACTGAAAGAATAAAGTTGGTACTAATTCGTGAAATTGAGATCATCACAGGGGCTATTGGATATCAACTAGGGAGGATTGCATGTTTATGAAGGCACATATGAAGGGAATTCAAGAAATATATCAATAATGAAGAAGAGTTAAAATGACAAATACAATAGATAAGTACTATGCAACTTAGATTAGATTTGATCTACTGTTTAAATATAATTGCATAGGACTGATATGTTGGATAGTAATCTGATCTTGTGAAGTGTTTATGTTATGTAGAGTGATGAGATAAATCTATAAGGAAAAGGAAAATCTATTTTATGGTAATTTATCAAGTATAATGGAGCAAAGTCTCTTTGAATTCCAAGTTATGTGTATTAGAATATGAAATGTGACCATTCTAACATGCAACTATGAAAAGCCACAATTCATATTTGAATATGAAAATGCACAACTATCATAAAATACTTAGTGGAATAGGCATTTGATATGATAAAAAATTCTAAAAAATTAGTAATCTATATGTTGGACACATAATCCATTAGGATTATGGGGGAAAGTTACTACATGTCCAAGAAAACTTGGAAGTTAAATAGAATAGTTCTAATGTTGTATTTATATGTATAATATTTTTAATGAAAGTAGACCTTACTCTCATTTTTTGTTTTTGTTTGTGCACTACAATAGTGGTAGCAGAGCATGTGGAAATTTGAGATTGAAGATCCAAGAAAATTCCTATTATTGAAGTAATGGGAAAAATAAAATACATGAAAATTGATGTTGGTATGCAAGGATGTTGGTGTAGCTAAAAGGAAAAAATCCATATACTATTTAGTAAGGAATTGTATTTTTGAATGGTACTTAATGTTGCACCTGTTTCCTGT
>APFE030963885.1:53263-107468 GCA_000404065.3 Pinus taeda | reverse complement strand
GGGGGGGTGTGGTGGGGTTATTTGTGACATCCATTTTTTGACCCTTGAGTTAATATGTAATTAATTGTAATTAATTATGTTTATGGAATTGTATTTTCTATATCAACATGAATGTGTTTCTAGTGTGATAAAATTGAACTAGATGCATCTAGGAACAATGTATATGTAGCATAAATGCTTGATTAATATATATGTTGGCACTACCAACTGGGAATATAGGAGAAGTAATATGGGCTACAATACTATGAATGGGAAAACAATGATGGCATTATAAGAATTGCCTTGAAAAATCTTTTCCATGAAATTCAAATTTAAATCTAATCCCTTTTTCATTATGCCCAACAACCAATTGATTTTAAATGAATTTGTAGTTAGAAAAATCACCCTTGTAAATATGGAAGTTGTGGTTGTTAGGTGATCCAAAAATACAATTTATCATAGGTTATAAAATTAGAATAAAATAATTATTAATTTAAGATATTAAATTAATAATTATTATTCTAAAATATTTAATTATTTAATGAAGAATTTTAGAATTAGCAGATTGTTGTAACTGGATATGACTCTCCAGATGTGTCGTATCTTAGGCTCTATTTTAGGACATTTGTTAGCTAGTTGGTTTGAATAGCATTTACTGTAAATAGACACTTGTTATTTAATAAGTGATCCATAATTAGAGGTAGTTAGGACATGGAGCTTATAAATAGCTCATTGCAAGAGTGTTTGGTTGTTCGGGTGAAAACTCTTGCAAAATCAAATTATGTAATTATTTTTTTTTATTAATAAAATTACGTGTCTGAGGACACTTCTGCCATTATTGTGGTATCAGAGCTCCAGTAATGCTGCAGTGGATGTGAAAAGGAGATTCCAGCTCTACAAGTTTGTGGAAAACTCCATTGAATTGATCAACAAATGATTGGTATGAAATTGTCCAGTTTTGTGTTCAACAAACAAAAAACATTTCTTAGATTTTTAATCTGCAAATTGATTCTATTAATTCTTTGATGCTGGAACATATGCAAAGTTGGAATTTAATGCAAAGTTGGATGGTATTTTTTTAATTGAGTGTAATATTGAAAGCGTTGAAGAAATGAACAGGATCGTTTGCTAGAGGTCAGATCGGTGCCATAATTCGGTGGGGAGATTGCCATTTTCTCTGCCCGCTGCCTCGGCACTTTCTTGAAGCCGAAGCTGATCGAGGTTAATTCAATCCATTTATTATTCACAGAAATCGGCTTCTCTAGTCAATTTCTGAATTATTTCATACATTTCTATAAACAGCTAGCTGTGTTTTGGTTTCTGTTATTTTTTATTTTTTGAACTGCCCACGCATTCCCGAGAGCCTTTGTGCAGGCGCCATCAATGATAGATTCAATAAATTGTAGTGATAAACGCTATGTGGTCTGTAAAATCAGCCACGTATCAAGATTTCATTAAAGTTGAAGCAGTCGTTGATTATTGAAGGAAATTTCATTAAAATCTCACCGAAGCATTGACTGCCTGTAATTTGTTCAGCGTCCATTCTTGAGGACTGTGGCTGCTTCGGCATATGTAAGTGAATGAATATTCACCTCAGCTGGATTAAAGAACATCCCCACGCATGCTTTTCGTGGAGCTTGCAGAAAGAACAGCGGTTTTACACGAAAGACAACAGAAAACCACAGTGATTTTAAGATTTCTGAGGGGTCGGAGCTTATCGGATTAGCGATCTTCATGGTATTACCTTGAAAGCAGCCTTGGACAGTCTTCAGGTTTTGCTGGTTGAAATACTGTTCCTGTGGAGTCATCAGTATACGATTCCTATGGAGTCATCGGTTAAATGACCACAAATCTGTTGCCTCGTTTCATGCCACACCGGGCCTGATCTTTGTTCAGTGTCGTAATACCACTCAGATTCGAGCCCAACACCTTGTGGTAATGCCTTTTTAGCACCTGATAGTCTCTTTGTAAAATAAACAACGTGTCTTAGACCGAAAGGGACCGTGGATCTTGCCTATACTTTTTGGATCTGCTCGCCAGAAATATTAACATTATCAAAGATATCGATTTATATGTACTCCATGAATTGTGGCACGATTGTTGGATTTTTGCAAAGGATGGATATGTGAATTTTCGCTCAAAGGGCTTGGGATTGAAATCCGTATTTCACAATTATTCAGATTATAGGATTGAAGATATTGGACTTCGTGTTGGAGTCTATGATTGGCAATTAAAATAAATGAGTTTAAATGCCAATGTTAATGGAGCAATAAGTTTTTTTTTCCCTTGTTTGTAATTTGTATTTTGGAGAGAGATATTTTTTAATGTTGGGAATTTATTGTATGGAGCAATAAGGTGATTTGTAATTTTTGTGGAGTAATAAGGAGTTTTATTTGTAATTTGTAAATTAGAGAGATAAGGTGTGTTGGGTAATTTGTTTTCAAGAAGTTCTTTTTTATTTTTCAATAAGGATCATCACTTTGTAACTCAAAGTAATTTTCTTTGAAGGGGGGTAACTTTTTTTTACCAGATTGTCCAAAAGCACCATTGTAAAAGTCAAATTTTGAAAGTTTCCTTGTAAAAATTTGAGAAATTGACTAGAGCCAAGTGCAAAGCTCAGTCAATTTTCTCCTGTTTTGACGACTATTTGAGGGTCAAGGCCAAGCCCCGATACTTCGTTTTTTGCGTCGTGTGTTGCTGTTGTGTTGCGCATCTTGATTTTTTTGGAGCTTGATTCGTGGTGTGAAGTCTTAACACTACAATGTCTAAGTTGATTAATTTGTTTTCTGATTCCGACAAATTTCAAGGCACAAAATCTTATAAAACATGGCATCGTCTCATTGAAAGCACTCAAATTTACATAGAATTATGGCAGGGAATATGTGATGGAGATGTTAAGCTGAATAAACCCACAGATGCAGCTGCACTAGCAAAATGGGAAGTTAAGAATGCCAAAGCCTTAGCTCTTATTAAATCTTCTGTGAATGATGAAATCTATGTCCATATAGAAAATGCAACAGATGCATGGCCTGCTTTGAAAACTTTTAAAGACCTCTTTGACACTCAGCCTGAATCAAAAAAAGTTGATCTACAATTAAAATTATTGCAACAAAAATTAACTGAAGGCGGTGATGTTCTTGAATATATCTAAAGACTTAATAATATTAGGCAGGAAATTATGAATGCTGGTTTTCTCACAATTGATGATAGCTTTATGGTCACAATTGTAATCGCTGGAATTCCTTCTTCCTACACGTATTTTTTGGAGACTCTACAAGTAACTGGGAAATTAGAGAAACTAAAGTTTGATGAACTCTGTGAAATGTTGACTCAACATGACAAAACTTTTGGAAAGAAGAAGAAAGTTGGTGAAGATGTTTTTCTCACAGAGGCCAGCACTAGTAAATCATTAGCAAACAATTCTCGAGGCAGAGGCAGAGGGAATCAGAATCAAGCAGAACATAATGTACAAAGTTGAGGTCGAAGCCAAAGCAGAGGAAACAACTTTAACATAGGCAATAGTTCAGGGAGGAATAGTTTTCAAGGTAAAGGAAACAACCAAGGAAGAGGCAATTTACAAGGACAAGGAAATAATAATCAAGGTAGAGGACAATCTCAACATCGAAGTCAAAGCAGAGGCAGAGGACAATCTTCAGGAAGAGGAAGAGACTTAAGTCAAATTGTGTGTCGAAGATGTAACAAAGTTGGCCATTATGCTGAAGATTGTCGAACTTCACTTAATAAAATTCCCAAGTTTCAGCATCATTCAGCGCAATTTGCAAATGATCAAGATGATGATAACTCAGAATATGTTTTTACTTCCTCGCCAGCATCACAACTTTCATCCCATCTTAGAAGTGACTATGAAGATGCCTGGATCTTGGATTCAGGGGCAACTCAACATATGACTTATCGACGTGATTGTTTTTGGAATTTTCAAGATTGCCAACTTAATTCCATTTTTCTTGCTAATGATACAAAATATACTCCTTATGGAAAAGGAGCAGTTAAAGTTTTTCTCCCTGGCATTGGAGAAAAAATGATTTCCAATGTATGGTATGTACCCAGTTTTAAGAAAAATTTTCTCTCTTTAGTCACGATTCGACAAGCAGGACATCAGGTGATTATGGAAGATGGTTTAGTCAAGATTAATTCAGTCAAACAGAACTTGAAAACAGTCATGACAGGTTATGAATATGGAAAACTGTTACAGATGAAAGGGACAGTTATTCCAAGGCATTCTGATTTTGCAGGGGCAGCGACTACAGGTATTTCACCTATAAGTCTATGGCATGTAAGATATGGAAATTTAAATTTTGAGAGTCTTTCTCAATTGCAGAAACAAGGAATGGTTAAAGGACTTCCCACATTCAAAAGGGAAAATGAAAAATGTGAAGCTTGCATTTATGGCAAACAAAGTCGAGAAAGTTTTCTAACAATTTCATGGCGTGCAAACAGGCGGCTACAACTAGTTCGCAGTGATGTTTGTGGTCCACTACAAACTTCATTTGGTGGTTGCAAATATTTCTTGCTATTCATTGATGATTTCAAAAGAATGATTTGAGTTTACTTTTTGAAGAACAAGTCAGAAGCATTTGAGAAGTTTAAAATTTTTCGCCAACTTGTTGAAAATGAAGTCAAAGAAAAGATAGGTACTCTCAGGATGGATAATGGGGGAGAATTCACTTCAAATGAATTCAAAACTTATTGCAGTGAAAATGGCATAAGACGACATCTTACTAATGTTTACACTCCACAGCAAAATGGAGTAGTCGAAAGAATGAATCGCACCTTGTTAGGAATGTCAAGATCCATGTTAACTTTCAAGAGGTTAAGTCCAACATATTGGGAAGAAGCAATACATACAGCTGTCTACTTAAGAAACAGATCTCCAACTGCTTCTTTAGACAGAACTATACCTTATGAAGCTTGGTTTGGTTTCAAACCTCGAGTTAAACATCTTAGAGTTTTTGGATCAGTATGTTATGCCTTAGTTCCGAAAGAAAAACAAACTAAGCTTGACTCAAGAAGTTTAAAATGCACAATGATTGGCTATTCTGATGAGAAGAAAGGGTATCGTCTTCTAACCAATGGAAAATTCATTGTAAGCAGGGATGTCATTTTTGATGAAACTAAGAGTAAAAGTGCTGAAGAAATCCCAAATCTTCTTAACAAATTAGAAACTAAGGGAAGTAAAAGAAATGGAAAAATGCAAATTCAACCAACTTCACCAAATTGGTATGAACTTGATTTTCCTTCCTCTGAAGATGAATCATCCAGTCCATCTACATCATTTGGGTCTTCTAGCAGTTCATCCACATCTCCAAGCAGCAGCAGTTCTTCTGACAGTGATTCACCACATTCTTCACCTAAACGACGAACATCAATTTATAATCCTCTTTACAATGATGGAGACTTTACAGAAGCGCAAACAAGTGAGCACCAACTTCTGAAATGGGCAGTTCAACTTTTGAAAGATGTAAAGCCTGATGAACAGAATAAAACAGGCACCAGAAGGGCACATCGAAGTGAAGGCAATTTTTCTTTGATAGCAAATGATTTTACTGAACCTTCTACATACAAAGAAGCAATAAAACATAAAGAATGGAAACAGGCTATGGTTGAAGAATATCAAGCAGTAATTGATAACAACACTTGGAAACTTGTTGATTGTCCATCAAATGTTAAACCCATAGGATGTAAATGTGTTTACAGAATTAAGTATAACCAAAAGGGAGAACTTGAAAAGTATAAAGCACGACTTGTCGCAAAAGGTTTTGCGCAACAGGAAGGCATTGATTATGAGGAAACTTTTGCTCCTACAACTAAATGTAACACCATCCGATTAACACTTGCATTGGCCGCTCAAAAAGGATGGAAAGTTCATCAAATGGATGTGAAAAGTGCTTTTCTCAACGGGGATTTACAGGAGGAAGTGTATATGACCCAAACACCAGGTTTTGAAATTGAAGGACAAGAACATAAAGTTTGCAAATTGATCAAGGCTTTATATGGATTAAAACAAGCTCCTCGAGCTTGGTATGCAAAGATGGATGAATACCTTAAGAAAGTTTGTTTTCAACGAAGTGAATCTGATGATACTTTGTATGTGCGACGACAGCGAAAATATCTGGTAATTCTTGTTATGTATGTAGATGATCTGGCACCCATGATGATCATATTGCATAGGTGAAAAAGGAGTTACATACAGGTTTTAAGATGACAGATTTGGGATTACTTCACTACTATCTTGGAGTTGAAGTCTTCCAACGTCCACATCATATTTTCATTTCTCAAAGTAAGTATGCAGCAGAGGTTCTTCAGTGATTTGGCATGCAGGATTGCAAGCCCGTTCTTACCCCCATGGAGCAAAACTTGAAACTTTCAAAATTTGAAGGGGGGGGGGGAAGGTGGACAGTACAACTTATAGACGGTTGATTGGCAGCTTGATTTATTTGACAAATATTCGTCCTGATCTATCTTATGCAGTCAGTATTCTTTGACGTTTTGTGCAGGAACCACGAGATGGCCACTGGAATGCAGCTAAAAGAGTTCTTTGATATATCCAAGGCAAAAAGATTTTGGTCTTCTTTACACAAAGACTAAAAATTTTGTACTTGGTGGATATTTTGATGCCGACTTTGCTAGGAGTATTGATGATCGAGCATCAACATCAGGTTATTTAATGAACATGGGGTCAGCAGCAGTATCTTGGAGTTGTAAGAAACAAGCTACAGTGGCCACTTCTTCAGCAGAAGCAGAGTACATTTCAGCATGGGAAGCAGCATGTGAAATTGTTTGGTTGCGCCGAATTTTGCAGGACTCGGGCATTTCTCAGGCAGAAGCTACATCATTATTCATTGACAGCCATTCAACCATCAAACTTGCCAAGAATCCAGTTTTTCATTCAAAGACAAAGCATGTGGATACCAAGTATCATCATATCAGATCTCTCATTGACGAAGATGTCCTCAAGCCAGTTTATTGTCCTTCCGAAGATCAGATCTCCGACATTTTCACAAAACCGCTTGGCAGAATAAAATTTACTAAGTTCAGGGATGAACTTGGTATCTGTTGTAATGTAGCTTTGGATCATAGGGGGGAATGTTAGGTGATCCAAAAATACAATTTATCATAGGTTATAAAATTAGAATAAAATAATTATTAATTTTAAGATATGATAAATTAATAATTATTATTCTAGATGTTTAATATTTAAATGAGACTTTAGATTAGCATATTGTGTAACTAGATATGACTCTCCAAATGTGTCGTATCTTAGGCTCTATTTTAGGAGATTTGTTAGCTAGTTGGTTTGAATAGCATTTATTGTAAATAGACACTTGTTATTTAATAAGTGATCCACAATTAGAGGTAGTTAGGACATGAAGCTTATAAATAGCTCATTGCAAGAGTGTTTGGGTGTTCGGGTGTAAACTCTTGGAAAATCAAATTATGTAATTTTTTTTTTTATTAATAAAATTACGTGTCTGAGGACACTTTTGCCATTATTGGTGATAGTTTTAATAGTGATTTAGAATTTAATGGAAGGAATAGGCTAAGTACATTCCTTGGATTTTGAATTTGACCCACAAATTACGTTGGAGACAAAGGAAAACATGGAAATGTGTAACATCAAATTACATTGGCTATGGGAAAATATGGAAGGGGGAAGAGAACCATGAAGGAAAAAGAGTGTTAGACATTAATTAATGGAGGAATATTTGTTCATTTATGCATAGGTAAGGACACCCATAAAGAGAAAAAAAGAATGGGTGCCTAAGCAGTGAAATTCATGAGTAGAATGCTACCAATTTCAAGTGGAATGATGGTTGATAATTTTGGGTGTTTATATTGACTTTTGGGTGCCCAAATATTCCCAATAATGTACCAATCATGGATTCAAACATTTTTCGGTGTGTTTTAGACTCTCCAAAAATGAATTTTCCATGTCCATTACACACTAGAGAGCTCTGAAACTTAGTTGAGTAATATAGCTCGAAAATTGAAGAATATTCGACCACTATGATAAGTAGTGACAATTTTTTTCTAAGGAAACTATAGATCAATGAAGGGATTTATATATTGCCAAGCTAGACAAGATGCATCTAAGACTTGTTTAGACCTAGGCATAGTGAGAAGAGGAGTTCTCTTAGGTTCTTGTTCTTGTGAAAGAGATTTTCCTTCACCCATCCTATTTTCCTATATGTTGACATTTTCCTCTTGCGGTATCATCCCTTAACTAGGGGCTAGAAAACTATAGAAAGTTAATGTGCATCTAAGCCTATGGGTGGGTGGAAAAGGACCCTTCCTAGATTGTTTTCCAACTTTAAATATGAACTACATGTTTTCCCGGTAATTCGTAAAAGTTCTAGGTCGCTACCTCATTTGTAGTTGGAAAAAAAGTGTGGGATTGACCTCATCAATCTCCGTAAAGAGTTTAGGGTGCTACCACATCAGAGGTTGGAAAAAAGTGTGGGGTGATTATGTGGGGTTGACCTCATCGACTAATAGTAAACATTTTAGGCTACTACCTTATTGGTAATCAGTGAAAAGTTGGAATATTACCCCATGGGTGAATGTGGAAATATTTTGTGTTGCACTATTAAGAATTTGTGTAATTTCACTAATGCTCAATGAAGCTTTTGGCACCTTGGAATTCAACATGTGGATTTTTCCAGAAAGTGAGTTTATTTTTACATAGGACTTGTTTATTATTTAATAATGATGGAATCAAATTATTTACATGGATTTATAAATTTAATTTTTATTCCAACTCATGTAAAGACACATAAAGTGAATTGATTGGAGTTAGCTAATGATACGGTGGGATCATATGGCTTTGGTGCTCAATCAACACCCCATTTGTTGTGATATGTGGACTGGGGTGCCATATCATTTGCCATGGGTTAGTTGTTAAGTAGCGTTGACAAGGCACCAAGGGTGAAAATATTCAAATGACCATATATCAATGATATAAATTCAGATTTCAATAACTTTTGTATTACCAAAAAGCTCTCAATAAGTAAAAGGGTGATGGAAATGTCATAATAAAGTTTCAAGTTTAAATTGAAAGATGAAAAATCTGATACCATGTACCCTCAATATGGTATAGAGGGGATTGGGTATGTTATAGTAGGTTAAGTGCAGGGCAAGCAAAGCTAACCTACATTTCGAATGGAAGAATGATCTTCCCAGCAATAAGATGTTCTCACCAAGATTGTGTAAGAGTTAATCGAGTCTAGACACCCCATGGAACAGTGTAACTCCCACAATTGGCCTCCACCCTCAACCCCTCTTCTATATTTTGAATCGAAGACATGATGGAGATTAAACCCACACAAACAAACTGATCTACCCTTCACAAATATTTGCATTCCAATATTTACTAATAGATTGAGTACTAAATATATAAATTATATTAACCGAGATAATTTTACACATTCATTTTATTTTGATAAATGAATTTATACATTGTTATCTTTATTTATTTTTCAGGATGGTTGTACATTTAAGTTTTATTATCTTCTCATAAATGGTTTTAATAGTTAACTAAAGTCCAATATTCATGACTTTTATTACTAGGTTATTATAATAATCGCATGGAGAGAACTTAAATTCATGTTCATGTTGTTGTTATGCATTTCTTTAATAAACACTCAAGTTGGGTACGCTCATCGATTCCACGAAAAGTTAGAGGCGAAAATAATAACAAAATTAGTGTAGAAAATGTGATAATGTTATGATTAAACCATTAATTGTTTATCCCATAGCTTAATAATGAGAGATCATAATTCCTCATAATTTTTTATAGATCGGAATATAAAAGGTACGTTGGGTGGGTGGAGCATGAATATTCCTATAGCACTCAAGATATAAGAATGATTGAGGCACATGTACTCAAAAAGAAAAACAGGGCCCATGTGCTAAGATTGTACATGATAATGGTCTAAAGGGTAATGGGAGTAGTTGGAAGGGTCAAGATCAAAGCAAAATCAGTAACTTTAGACAAATTTCTTCGGTCTTCAATCTTAACCACCACTTATGATGGTACCAACCCACAAAGTCCATATAGATAAATCCCCTTAATGGTTAAGGGATTAGAAATAAAGGTTGGGAGGTCCCCTTGTCTTCCTTGAGCAATAGAAACAAAAAGTACCTAGCTTAAATTTTGGGTTGTGCGACATATACATTGAACATTTACTTCAAATAAGAGTTAAAAGTCCTTTAAATTTATAGTTTAATTTTTCACATAGACGTAGTGAGTACATGTGAAATATTAGATAAGAATATATTATTTTATTATTCATGGTATATATAATAATTAATAGTTATTTGGATTTATTGATATTAAAATTAAGTTTATTGAAAAATTTTATGATTAAATTTAAATGATTTTTCTTTCTATTTATGTAATAATTTTAATCAAGTTGTTAGTTTAGATTATTATTTCTGGAGTTATCTAATGAGGCAGAGGAATTGCCTGGACAGTCAAAAATGGTTAGAATCTGGGCAAAAAACCTTCAAAAAATCTTATAGAGGCAATCTTTGCATTGTGTTTTTGATGGTGGAAATGGATTCAGTACCATCAAAAATATCCAGGACACCTAAAATTTTGAAGTTTAACAACTATAACTTGGATTTACAAAAATCATTGCCGGACTTTCTCTAAATATGACCAGAATTTCTATAACTTTCCGGGCAATTCCTCCGCCTCATTAGACTAAGCGATTGTTTTTATGTGATAAAATTTGAATTAAACATCTATTAACATGAACTTAGTCAACTATATTGATGGTAATCAATCCATGTTTTCAATCAATGAATCTTTTCTTGGATTAAAAGTAAATGTTTGGAGCATTTTATCTACTTTTAAAAACTTTAAAAGTGAAATTATTAATATCTTGTCATCCCGTTATATTTTCTTTGTACACCTTAAAAGTGAAAGTATTAATATCTTGTCATCCCGTCATATTTTGTAAGTACACCTTACATGCACCTTGTATGTAACCTTAGATGAGTTTAAAGACACCCTTCGTGACTTTTTTTTATGAAACAAACCATCTATATATGAGAAATATTTATTAAGGGAAGTGAAAGTGAAATTAATAGTATTTTGTGAATTTTAATAGATTTATAAAAAAAATATAAACACCTCAAAAATGAGGTTTCAATTCCATAAGGAGATAAACACGTATTTTTTAACAACTCAAATTAAATATATTTTATTTTATGGGCCGATTAACGGGGGTTTGAACTGGGAATCTAATAAGACATAAATAAGGCCAGGGTAGGAATTTGGATTTCTCTTTACCCGTCATACAATTTTTTTTTTACGTTTTGGGTCCTTATGCTTCCCGTCAAGAAACGTTATATTAAAAATTTTACCCTTCAAGAGTGATGTTCTCATAATAAATTAACCCTTCACTAACTCAGATTGTGTGGAAGAATTCTGCCAAAATCAGCTGCGCAAATCCTATAATTATGTGCAAATCCTATCAAAGGAAAAGGCATCTATTATAAATAACATTGGATAAAACAAAAACTTTGACTTTTTCAATTATAAGTAAATTTAAAAAACAATCATATATTTTACGTTAATTATTAGTAAAGTTGAATAAAGCTTATAAGTAAATTTCTAAGACAATCATATGTCTCACGTAATTATTACTAAAATTAAATAAAGCTGAAGTCTAAGATATTCTAAGTTTTTCTCGAAATTTTAAGATAAACCTTATATCTAATTATTCAACAGGGTAAGGTAAAGCCTTACTAACATTTTGGGTAAAATACAAACCGCCAAAACAACGTTTTATAAACTTTATTGCACGTCACAAAAGACGGTCATTTCAATTTTTCAAACGTTAAATACGGGTAAAATGGCTCGTGACGGGCAATTTGCCCGTCAAATTCCATCTCTGCTCCTTATTATCCAAGCGGATTGTCTTGAGAATAGGACTTAGTTTTTTTAGATTTCGGGTCAACTTTATAGGTTCAACTAACAAAAAAATACAATATTAATACTTTGAGAGGAAGTTATCATATCAGGTTAAAAAATTCTTCATTTTAAATAATGATTATTTGTTTAAAATATTTTATAATTTTTTTTTTGCTCTAAGGAATTATTAAGCTGTAACACAATTTAAAATAATAAATAAATAAAAGTTATTTACTAATATAAAGTTTTATATTAATATTATCATATATTACTATTTAAATAAGGAAAATATTTTTATATTAATTTAAAAGTAATTTTTTTATTTAAAATATTTTATAATCGATCGAGTTTAGTTTAGGTGGTTGGGTAGAACAGCTGACATCTTCTTCATCTATGTCACGCCCATGAGTTGTGTCCGTGATGTGTGACGAGGTGAGGCGACGTGTTCTTGGTTAAATGTGACGAGTTAGCGTGTGACAAGTTGGTGTGCGAGGAGTCGGTGAGCGGGCAAGTCGGTTGCAACGAAAGTTTGCGACGATGGGATGAGTCGGTGTGTGACAAGTTGGGCAATCGGTTAAACGCGCCCGGGACATAAGTTGTGACGAGCCAACAGAGAGTCGAAACACCGAAGAAGACAAAATTTGGCTAAGTATGGAGACTTGCGATGGTGAGCTTATACGGTGCATGGTTGGGCAAGTCGACCCGACAGGGCGACAACATGGGCGAGCCAACGTGAAGTTGGGGCATGGTTGGCCGAGTTGAGAGGTCGGCTTGGGAAGGCCGACCCACCGTCGTCCTTGTGGAGGGCATATAAAGAGGACACATTTGAAGAGGAGAAGACATGAGTTGAAGTTCAAACATTCTAAGTGTGAAGTCTACATGATGTTGGGCGAGCATAAGGGTGGACAAACAGATAGGGTGAGGTTCAGGTGGCTCTACACCGAAGCATCGAGCCGAGGAGAAACAAAACGCAGATTTCGGGTTGCAGGTCACCAGGGGGAGGGGGAATTCGCCCGACGGGCGAACTAGGTAGGGCATCGTTGCACGTATGCTCAACGTGCGACCCGCGAAGGGCATCGCCGCACAACGAGGGCAAATCTACCCGAAACAACGAGTTGTTGCAGTTGGGCTACGATGAGGCCGGTCTGAGGTGCGGGTGAAGTGTTGAAGAGTTGGGGCGATCTACAAACAGGTGCTAGAAGGGCGACACACTGAGAGCAAGAGCCGAACGAAGGGTCGAGCTGCAGGTAGATGGTTTGTGTGGCGAACAATGTGAAGGGCAGCGTGGGTAGGGCGCCTCTACCCGACAAGTTAGGCGACACGACCCGACAGAGGTGGGCACTCCTTAACGATAGTTGGGCACTACTGAATGGTGCAGGCTGAATTATGGAGTTTTGACAGAATTGTAGAGAGGAAACTTGGGGTTCCTTTACAAAGGTTGTACTTTTATATTTATATGTAAAAGGTTATTATTATCATTGTTGGGCAGACTCTTATTAGGGAGTTTCCCCTCCCATTAAAGATTGTATCCATTGTGCATATGTTATAAATGATAATGATGATGAATGTATTTCCGTTGTGTTAAAGATGAATGCTTAGTAAAAAGTAAAAGATAATCTAAGTGTTGAATGTTAGGCGTAGTCCGTACTTAAGAGTATTGGTGAAAATAAATTGGGTAGCAGTGCCACACCTGCCTATGTGTGGTTGAAAGACTACCCCTAGGATAGGACCGAGACAGTTGGTATTAGAGGCCTTGATTTTCCGAAGGGCTTCGTTGAAGATTTGAAGAGAAGTTGATCCCACTATCACTTCATGACACTTGATATCGGAGCCCTTGACTTTTCTGCGGCTTTGTTGAAGAAGAAGAAGAAGTGCTACTACTACACTTCGTGATAGGTTTAGCATGGGTGAAGCATTATGGTTGGGCCAAATTGAACGAAGAGACATTGAAAGTTGGGAAGAATGACAAGGGAGGCTCTTGCTTATCTTATGTAGGTTGAAGTTGATGAGAGAAGAGAACCCACGGATTCGAGATGAACTTGAAGTCTTGGAAAGAAATGTTGAAGATGAACTTCTTCGACTTGGTTGAGCAATGGAGCAGGATGTAGTTGCAGATTGTGATGATGAAGAAGAAGAAGTCTTGATGTATGAAGGTGTTGCAGATGTGACAAATATGGAGGAAGAACTTTAGACACTTCCAATTTCTCAAGTTGGACCAGGATCGTACATTATGCATACATTGATGGATGAGGATACTCGCATGGAGGAGCCTCATGATAAAGTAAGTAGTCCTATTATTACTTGTGTTTCATTGGAGCTTTTGGAGGTTGGGCCATATGCATGGAAGGGCATAGGCAGTTTGTCGATGCAATGGACAACCTTACCATAGATATCTACGATGAGACCTTCTATAGAGAAGCAAGGACCATTGATTGTTGGAGAGCTTCTTGGAGAAATTCGTGACCTCATGCCAGGGGGAGCAAATTCTTGTGATAAGGGAGGAACATGATGATCATTATGGAGGATGGGTCATGCTTTAGCCATATGGAGAATTGGTTAAGTTCTTGGCATGACTCATGGAAAGTTTGGAGAAAGGGCACACACTTGAGGTTTTGATGATACTTGGGTGGACTTCTTCATGGCCGAGACCAAGCATGAGCCTTGGTGGACCTTTTAGTGGGGGAGCTATGATGGAAGGAACCTATGTGATATGATATGACTTGATGATATGGTTTGGGTGACCAAGGGCACTAAACCAGATTGAGACTAGGATGAAGATGATTGATGTTGTGATGGGTCTACTTAGTTGGGCAACATGGGTAGCTTGAGTCATGGACATCAAGTTGGATAGATGGAGCTAATGATGACATGAGACTATTGCAGACATTGGAGACTTCATATTATAGTGGGCTTGGGGGATCTGATGCATTGAGGAGATGAGGTCGGAGGTGTACCTCACTAAGATGCAGTATGGGATGCATTCCTTTAGGCACATTTATGGGGTGTGTTCAGGGGGAGTGACTTGATGTGGATGATCGAGATGAGAAACTTTGGAGTTGATGAATTTGCAACGATGATGATGCCTTGGTGGTAACACTTGGGAATGGGTTGAGTCGAGACTCAACCACTTTTGATACATGGGAGTTGATTTGTTTATGACCATGGGCATCACATGGATGATGAGACAGGTGTATACTTGTTTCTTTGGTAGACTTGAGGGATGGCACATTACAGATGTGATGGAGGTTGCTTCATGGACCTGGATGTGGCACATTGATAGTCAATTTGATGAGAGGATCTCTTCATTTTGGGGAGATGGATCTTACACACATATGGATGATGATGTTGGGATAGATGTGGCTAATTGACATACAACACATTGACACCAACATCATGGACATCATGTTATGGATGAGATGGAGGCTACTTCATGAACGTGGGAATGGATTACTTACATTTTATGGAGATGGGATGGATTCTTGATAAAGTTGATGTTGTGAAAGGATGCTGAGAGAAACGATCGATGATAGCATGAGGAGGTGCTTTTTTGTGATTAGAGTGTGACAATTGGACTGATCACCCGATTAGTTTAAGTCATGGAGCCGGCAGTGTACTGATATATGTTAGAGTTGGGTTGGAGTATCATGCAAGAAGTTCACATGATGATGATACATGATGGGGTCGACATGATATATGTTGTAGTGAGCATGTAGCTTGAGTTAGAGGGACAAACCTTCCACGGTGGGGTAGCATGTGGAGATTACGATGGATGTGGTTGATGATGGCAAAGTAGCGGTGGGGAGCATGAACATTTCAAATGTTGGAGCTAGTGACACTTTGCAATGATGTATGATGGTGTTGTTGAGGATGACAACCATTTAGAGTGGGGGAGTATGTCACACCCATGAGTCATGCATGTGATGTGCAACAAGGTGAGGTGACATGCCCTCGGTTAAACATGATGAGCTAGCATGCAACGAGTTGATGTGCGATGAGTCGGTGAGCCGGCGAGTCAATTGCAATGAAAGTTGGTGACAATGGTACAAGTTGGTTTGAGATGAGTTGGGCGATCGGTTAAACGCACACGGGACACAAGTTATGACGAGCCAACAGAGAGTCAGAGAATTGAAGAAGACAAAATTTGGCTAAGTATGGAGACTTGCGATGGTGAGCTTATACGGTGCACAATTGGGCAAGTGGACCTGGTGGGGTGACGACATGGGCAAGCTGACGTGAAGTTGGGGCATGCTTGGCTGAGTTGAGAGGACGGCCTAGGTAGGTTGACCCACCCTCATCCTTGTGGAGGGTGTATAAGTAGAGGACACATTTGAAGAGGAGAAGGCATGAGGTAAAGTTCAAACATTCTAAGTGCAAAGTTTAAGTGATGTTGAACAAGCCGAAGGGTGGATGAACAGACTAGGGTGAGGTATAGGCAGCTATAGACCAAAGCATCAAGTCGAAGAGAAACAGAATGCAGATTTTTGGTTTACAGGTCGCAGGGTGGGGCATGTCTGCATGGCGGGTGAACCGGGTAGGGCATCGTTGCACGGCAGGGGCACATCTGCCCAGTGGATGACCTATAGAGGGAATCACTGCATGACGAGGGTGACTTTGTCCGAAACGAAGAGTTGTTGCGGTAGCTATGGTTGGGTTGTGGTGAGGCCAATCTGAGGTGTGGGTGAAGTGCTGAAGAGTTGGGGCAAGCTGCGGACAGGTGCCAAAAGAGTGACATGCCAAGAGAAACAACCGAATGAAGGACCAAGTTGCAAGTGACCAGTTTTTGCGACGAACAGTGCGGAGGGCGGCCCAAGTAGGGTGCCTCTACCCGATGAGTTGGGCGACCCAACTCGGCAGGGGTGGGTGCTCCTGAATGATAGTTGGGCACTGTTGAATGGTGCAGGCTGAATTGTGGAGTTTTAACAGAATTGTAGAGAGGAAACTTGGGGTTCCTTTACAAAGGCTATACTTGTATATTTATATGTAAGATTATTATTATCATTGTTGGGCAGACTCTTATAAGGTATTTTCCCCTCCCATTAAAGATTGTATCTGTTGTGCATATGTTATAAATGATAATGATGATGAATGTATTTTTGTTGTGTTAAAGATGAATTATTAGTAAAAAGTGAAAATTAATCTAAGTAAAAAGTGAAAAATAATCTAAGTGTTGAATGTTAGGTGTAGTCCGTACTTGAGAGTATTGGTGAAAATAAATCAGGTAGCGGTACCACACCTGCTTATGTGCGGTTGAAAGACTACTTTTTCAAGCGCATATTGGTATCAAAGGCCTTGATTTTCCACAGGGCTTCATTGAAGATTTGAAGAGAAGCTGATCCCACTATCACTTCGTGACAGTTGGTATCAGAGCCCTTGATTTTTCTACAAGGAATTGTTGAAGAAGAAGAAGAAGTTTTACTACTACACTTCGTGACAGGTTTAGCAGGGGTGAAGCATTGTGCTTGAGCCAAGTTGAACAAAGAGACATAGAATGTTGGGAAGAATGCCAAGGGAGGCTCTTGTTGACCTTATACAGGTTGAAGCTGATGAAACTAGAGAACCCACGGATTTGAAATGAACTTGAATTCTTGGAAGGAAATGTTGAAGACAAACTTCTTCGACTTGGTTAGGCAATGGAGTAGGATGTAGCTGCAGATTGTGATGATGAAGAAGAGGAAGTCTTGATGTATGAAGATGTTGCAGATGCGACAATGATGGAGGAAGAACTTGAGACACTTCCAATTGCTCAAGTTGGACCAGGATCGTACATTATGCAGACATTAATGGATGAGGATACTCGCATGGAGTAGCCTCATGATAAAGTATGTATTCCTATTTTTACTTGTGTTTCATTGGAGATTTTGGAGGTTGGGCCATATGCAGGGAAGGGCAAAGGTAGTTTTCCGATGCGATGGACAACCTTACCATGGATATCTATGATGAGACCTTGTATGGAGAAGCAAAGACCATTGATTGTTGGAGAGATTGTTGGAGCAATTTGTGACCTCATGGCAAGGGGAGCAAATGATCGTGACAATGGAGGAACATGATTATCATTGCGGAGGATGGGTCATGCTTTAGCCATATGGAGAATTGGCTAAGTGCCCGGCATGACTCATGGACAATTTGGAGAAAGGGTACACACTTGAGGTTTTGATGATACTTGGGTGGACTTCGTCATGGCCGAGACCAAGAGGGATTCTTGGTGGACCCTTTAGTGGGGGAGTTATGATGGAAGGAACCTGTGTGATATGGTATGACTTGATGATATGGTTTGGGTGACCAAGGGCACTAGACCCGATTGAGACTAGGATGAAGATGACCAATGTTGTGATGGGTCTACTTAGTTGGACAACATGGGTAGCTTGTGTCATGGACATCAAGTTGGATAGATGGAGCTTATGATGACATGAGATTGTTGCAGCCATTGGAGAATTCATATTATAGTGGGCTTGGGGGATCTGATGCATTGAGGAGTTGAGGTCCGAGGTGTACCTGACTGAGATACAGTATGGGATGCATACTTTTGGGCACATTTATGGGGTGTGTTCAGAGGGAGTGAGTTGATGTGGAGGATCGATATGAGACACTTTGGAGTTGATGAAGTTGCAGCGATGATGATGCGTTGGTGGCAACACTTGGGCATGGGTTGAGCTAAGACTCAACCACTTTTGATACATGGGAGATGATTGATTTATAACCATGGGAAGCACATGGATGATGTGATAGGTGCATACTTGTTTCTTTGGTAGACTTGAGGGATGGCACATTACAGATGTGATGAAGGTTGCTTCATGGACCTGGATGTGCCACATTGAGAATGGGTTTGATGAGAGGATCTATTCATTTTGGGGAGATGGATCTTACACACACATATGGATGATGATGTTGGGATAGAAGCAGCTGATGGACATACAACACATTGACATCAACCTCATGGAAAACATGTTATGGATGAGATGGAGGCTACTTCATGGACCTGGGCATGGATTACTTACATTTGATGGAGATGGGATGGATTCTTGATCGAGTTGATGTTGTGACAGGATGATGAGAGAAACAATTGATGATAGCATGATGAGGTCCATTTTCATTATTTGAGTGTGACAGTTGGACTGATCACCCAACTAGTTCGAGTCATGGAGCCAACAATGTATTGAGATATGTTAGAGTTGGGTTGGAGTATCAAGGAAGAAGTTCACATGATGATGATACACGATGGGGTCGACACGATATATGTTGCAGTGAGCATGTAGCTTGAGTTGGAGGGACCAACCTTCCACATTGGGGCAATGTGTGGAGATTGCGACGGATGTGGTTGATGATCATGTTTTGAGGAGACTTTCCTATTCATGGAGACATCAACCTTGATGGTTTGTGTGATGGCAAAGCATAGGTGAGCATCATGAACATTTCAGATGTTGGAGCTAACGACACTTTGTGATGTCATATGATGGTGTTGTCAAGGACGACAACCATTTAGGGTGGGGAAGTATGTCATGCCCATGATTCATACATGTGATGTGTGAATAGTTGAGGTGACGTGCCCTCAGTTAAACACGACGAGCTGGCGTGTGACCAGTTGGTGTGCGACGAGTCAATGAGTGAGCAAGTTGGTTGTGATGAAAGTTTGCGATGATGGACGGGTTGGATAGTCGGTTAAACGCACTTGGGACACAACTTGTGATGAGCCAACGGAGAGTCAAAAAAACAAAGAAGACAAAATTTGGCTAAGTATGGAGACTTGGAATGGTGAGCTTATACGATGCACAGTTGGGCAAGTTGACCTGGTGAGGCAACACCATGGGTCAGCCGACGTGAATTTGGGGCATGGTTGACTGAGTCGAGAGGTCAGCCTGCCCTCATCCTTGTGGAGGGCGTATCAGTAGAGGACGTATTTGAAGAGGAGAAGACATGAGTTGAAGTTCAAACATTACAAGTGTGAAGCCTAAGTTATGTTGGACGAGCCTAAGGGTCGACGAATAAAGTAGGGAGAGGTGCATGTGGCTCTAGACCGAAGCACCAAGCTGAAGAGAAATAGAATGCACATTTTCAAGTTGCAAGTTGCAGAGTGGGGCACATCCGCTCAGTGGACGAACCAGGTAGGGCGTCGTTGCACAATAGGGGCACGTCCACCCAAAGGGCGACTTGCAAAGTGTGCAGTTGCGCGACGAGGGTGACTCTGCTCGAAACGACGAGTTGTTGTGGTTACTACGGTTGGGATGTGGTGAGGCCAGTCTGAGGTGAGGGTGAAGTGATGAAGAGTTGGGGCAAGCTGCAGACAAGTGCAAGAAGGGTGACACGTCGAGAGCAAGAGCAGAATGAAGGGTTGAGCTGCACGTAACCGGTTTGTCTGACATACAATGCAGAAGGTGGCTTGGGTAGGGCACCTCTTCCCAAAGAGATGGGCGACTCGACCCAGCAGGGGTGGGCGCTCCTAAATGATTGTTGGGCATTATTGAATGGTGCAGCCTGAATTGTGGAGTTTTGACAAAATTGTAGAGAGGAAACTTGGGGTTCATTTACGAAGGTTGTACTTGTATATTGATATGTTAAAGATTATTATTATCATTGTTGGGAAGACTCTTATTAGGAAGTTTCCCCTCCCATTAAATATTGTATCTGTTGTGCATATGTTATAAATGATAATGATGATGAATGCATTTTCGTTGTGTTCAAGATGAATGCTTAGTGAAAAGTGAAAAATAGTCTAAGTGTTGAATTTTAGGTGTAGTTCGTACTTGATAGTATTAGTGAAAATAAATCAGGTAGCGATGCCGCACCTGCCTATGTGTTGTTGAAAGACTACCGCTAGGATAGGGGCGTGACAATTCAACTTCAAGTTTCATAAATTGGCAAGGTTCAAACTTTATAGGTCAACTAACAAAAAAAATATTAACACTTAATTGTAGAGGACACTATCATATTAAGTTAGAAAAAATTATTTCAATTTATCTTTCTAAATAATTTATATATTATATTTTTTGTGTTAAAATAAATTTTTAATTATTTTTCTGCTAAAAATAATTAGTGTAAAAAATTTAAATAATAATAAATAAAATTTATTTATAATATAAAGTTTATATTAATTATTATTCATATATTACTATTAAATAAGGAATTTTTTATATCATTTAATTGTTTAATTTAAAAGTAATTTTTTATTTTTTATTTTTTATTATTCAAAATATTTTATAGTTGATCGAGTTTAGCTTAAGTGGTTGGGTAGAATAGTTGACGTCCTCTTCATATATGTCACGCCCATGAGTCGTGTGTGCGATGTGCGACGAGGTGAGGCGACGTTCTCTCGGTTAAACGCGACGAGTTAGCATGTGACAAGTTGGTGCGCGACGAGTCGGTGAGTGGGCAAGTCGGTTGCGATGAAAGCTTGCGATGATGGGATGAGTTGGTGTGCAACGAGTTGGGTAGTCGGTTAAATGCACCCAGGACACGAGTTGCAACAAGCCAACAGAGAGTCGAAAAACCAAAGAAGACAAAATTTGGCTAAGTATGGAGACTTGCGATGGTGAGTTTATATGGGAATTGGGCAAGTGGACCTGACGGGGCGATAGCATGGGCGAGCCAACGTGAAGTTGGTGCATGGTTGGCCAAGTTGAGAGGTCGCCCTGGGTAGGCCGACGCACCCTCATCCTTGTGGAGGGTGTATAGGTAGAGGACGCATTTGAAGAGGAGAAGGCATGAGTTGAAGCTCAAACATTCTAAGTGTGAAGTCTAAGTGATGTTGGGCGAGCCTAAGGGTGGACGAATAAAGTAGGGCGAGGTTCAAGTGGCTCTAGACCGAAGCACCGAGCCGTGGAAAAATAGAATGCAGATTTTGGGTTGCAGGTCACAAGGAAAGGAATGTCTGCCTGGCGGGCGAACCAGGTAGGGCGTCGTTGCACAATAGGGGCACATCTACCCAACGAGCAACCCGCGAAGGGCGTCGCTGCACAATGGGGGTGACTCTACGTGAAACGACGAGTGGTTGTGGTTGGGATACAATGAGGCCAGTCTGAGGTGCAGGTGAAGTGTAGAAGAGTTGGGTGAGCTGCAGACAAGCACCATAAGGGTGACATACCGAGAGTAAGATTCAAATGAATGGATGAGTTGTAGGTAATCGATTTGTGTGATGAACAATGCGAAGGGCAACTCGGGTAGTGTGCCTCTACCCCACGAGTTGGGCGACCCAACCCAGCAGGGGTGGGCACTTCTGAATGATAGTTGGGCACTACTGAATGGTGCAGGCTAAATTATGGATTTTTAACATAATTGTAGAGAGGAAATGTGGGGTTCCTTTATAAAGGTTGTACTTTAATATTTATATGTAAAAGGTTATTATTATCATTATTTTTAAGAATCTTATCAGGGAGTTTCCCCTCCCATTAAAGAATGTATCCGTTGTGCATATGTTATCAATGATAATGATGATGAATGTATTTACGCTGTGTTAAAGATGAATGCTTGGTAAAAAGTGAAAAATAATCTAAGTGTTGAATGTTAGGCATAGTCCATACTTAAGAGTATTGGTGAAAAGAAATCGGGTAGAGATGCCACACTTGCCTATGTGTGGTTGAACGACTACTGCCAGGATAGGGGCGAGACAGTTGGTATTAGAGGCCTCGATTTTCCACAGGGCTTCATTGAAGAATTGAAGAGAAGTTGATTCCGCTATCACTTCGTGACAGTTGGTATCAGAGCCCTTGATTTTTCTGCGGCTTTGCTGAAGAGGAAGAATAAGTGTTACTACTACACTTCATGACAGGTTTAGTACGGGTGAAACATTATGCTTGGGCCAAGTTGAACGACGAGACATGGAAAGTTCGGAAGAATGTGAAGGGAGGCTCTTGCTGACCTTATACAGGTTCAAGCTGCTGAAAGAAAATAACCCATGGCTTCGAGATGAACTTGAAGTCTTGGAAAGAAATGTTGAAGATGAACTTCTTCGACTTCGTTGGGCAATGGAGCAGGATGTAGCTGCAGATTGCGATGATGAAGAAGAGGAAGAATTGATGTATGAAGGTGTTGTAGATGTGACAACGATGGAGGAAGAACTTGAGACACTTCCAATTTCTCAAGTTGGACCAAGATCGTACATTATGCATACATTGATGGATGAGGATACTCTCATGGAGGAGCCTCATGATAAAGTAAGTATTCCTATTATTACTTGTGTTTCATTGGAGCTTTTGGAGGTTGGGCCATATGCAGGGAAGGGCAAAGGAAGTTTGACAATGCGATGGACAACCTTATCATGGATATCTACAATGAGACCTTGTATGGAGAAGCAAGGATCATTGATTGTTGGAGAGCTTGTTGGAGAAATTTGTGACCTCATGGCAAGGGGAGAAAATGCTCGTGTTAAGGGAGAAACATGATGATCATTGTGGAGGATGGGTCATGCTTTAGCCATATGGATAATTGGTTAAGTTCTTGGAATGACTCATGGAAAGTTTGGAGAAAGGGCACACACTTGAGGTTTTGATGATACTTGGGTGGACTTCTTCATGGCCAAGACCAAGCAGGAGTCATGGTGGACACTTTAGTGGGGGAGCTATGATGGAAGGAACATGTGTGATATGATATGACTTGATCAAATGGTTTGGGTGACCAAGGGCACTAGACCAAATTGAGACTAGGATGAAGATGACTGATGTTGTGATGGGTTTACTTAGTTGGACTATATGGGCAGCTTGAGTCATGGACATCAAGTTGGATATATGGAGCTCATGATATCATGAGATTGTTGCAAACATTGGAGACTTCATATTATAGTGGGCTTGGGTGATCTAATACATTGAGGAGATGAGGTCGGAGGTGTACTTGACTAAGATGCAGTATGGGATGCATAACTTTGGACACATTTATGGGGTGTGTTTAGGAGGAGTGACTTGATGTGGATGATCGAGATGAGAAACTTTGGAGTTGATGAAGTTGCAACAATGATGATGCCTTGGTTGCAACACTTGGGCATGGGTTGAGACGAGACTCAACCATTTTTTATACATGGGAGTTGATTGGTGTATGACCATGGCCATCACATGGATGATGAGATAGGTGTATACTTGTTTCTTTGGTAGACTTGAGGGATGGCACATTACAGATGTGATGGAGGTTTCTTCATGGACCCGGATGTGGCACATTGAGAGTCAATTTGATGAGAGGATCTCTTCATTTTGGGGAGATGGATCTTACACACATATGGATGATGATGTTGGGATAGATGCGACTGATTGACATCCAACACATTGTCACCAACATCATGGACATCATGTTGCAGATGAGATGGAGGCTACTTCATGGACTTGGCATGGCTTACTTACATTTGATGGAGATGGGATGGATTCTTGATCGAGTTGATGTTGTGAAAGGATGTTGAGATAAATGATCAATGATAGCATGAGGAGGTGCATTTTAATGATTAGAGCGTGATAGTTAGACTGATCACCCAACTAGTTCGAGTCATGGAGCCAGCAGTGTATTGAGATATGTTAGAGTTGGGTTGGAATATCATGGAAGAAGTTCACATGATGATGATACATGATGGGGTCGACACAATATATGCTGCAGTGAGCATGTAGCTTGAGTTGGAGGGACAAACCTTCCACGATGGGGCAAAATGTGGAGATTACGACTAATGTGGCCGATGATCATGGATTGATGAGACTTTCCTATTCATGGAGACATGAACCTTGACAGTTTGTACGATGGCAAAATAGCGGTGGGGAGCATGAACATTTCAGATGTTTGAGATAGTGACACTTTGCAATGTTGTATGATGGTGTTGTCGAGGATGACAACCATTTAGAGTGGGGGAGTATGTCATGCCCATGAGTCATGTGTACAATGTGCAACGAGGTAAGGCGATGTGCCCTCGATTAAACACGATGAGCTAGCATGCGATGAGTTGATGTGCGATGAGTTGGTGAGTGGGCGAGTCGGTTGCGATGAAAGTTTGTGAAAACGGGACAAGTTGGTGTGAGACGAGTTGGGTAGTCAGTTAAACATGCCTGGGACACGAGTTGCAATGAGCCAATGGAGAGTTAGAAAATTTAAGAAGAGAAAATTTGGCTAAGTATGGAGACTTGCGATGGTGAGCTTATATGGTGCATGGTTGGGCAAGTGGAACCGGGGGGGTGACGACATGGGCGAGCTGACATGAAGTTGGGGCATTCTTGGCTGAGTTGAGAGGTCGACCTGGGCAGGTTGACCCACCCTCATCCTTATGGAGGGTGTATAAGTAGAGGATGCATTTGAAGAGGAGAAGGCATGAGTTAAAGTTCAAACATTCTAAGTACAAAGTTTAAGTGATGTTGGACAAGCCTAAGGGTTGATGAATAGAATAGGGTGAGGTATAGGTGACTCTAAATCAAAGCACCAAGACGAAGAGAAATAGAATGTAGATTTTTGGGTTGCAGGTCGCAAGGCAGGGCATGTCTGCGCGGTGGGTGAACCAGGTAGGGCGTCACTGCACGGCAGGGGCACGTCTAACCAGTGGGTGACCCACAAAGGGAATCGATGCACGATGAGGGCAAATTTGCCCGAAACGATGAGTTGTTGCGATTGTTGCGTTTGGGCTGTGGTGAGGTTGGTATGAGGTGTGGGTGAAGTGCTAAATAGTTTGGGTGAGCTGTGGACAAGCACTAGAAGGGTGACACACAAAGAGAAACATCCGAATGAAGGGCTGAGTTGCAGGTAACCATTTTATCCGATGAACAGTGTGGAGGGTGGCCCCGGTAGGGCACCTATGCTCGACGAGTTGGGTGACTTAGCACGACAGGGGTGGGCGCTCCTGAATGACAGTTAGGCATTATTGAATGGTGCAGGCCGAATTGCGGAGTTTTAACAGAATTGTAGAGAGGAAAATTAAGGTTCCTTTACAAAGGCTATACTTGTATATTTATATATAAAAGATTATTATTATCATTGTTGGGTAGACTCTTATAAAGGATCTACCCCTCCCATTAAAGATTGTATCCATTGTGCATATGTTATAAATGATAATGATGATGAATGTATTTTTGTTGTGTTAAAGATGAATGCTTAGTAAAAAGTGAAAAATAATCTAAGTGTTGAATGTTAGGCGTAGTCCGTACTTGAGATTATTGGTGAAAAGAAATCAGGTAGTTGTGCTGCACCTGCTTATGTGTGGTTCAAATATTATTGCCAGGATAGTGGTGTGAAAGTTGGTATCAGAGGCCTTGATTTTCTACAGGACTTCATTTAAGATTTGAAGAGAAGTTGATCCCACTATCACTTCACGATAGTTGGTATTAGAGCCCTTGATTTTTCCACAGGGCTTTGTTGAAGAAGAAGAATTTTTACTACTACACTTCGTGACAGGTTTAACAGGGGTGAAGCATTGATCTTGGGCCAAGTTGAACGAAGAGACATGGAAAGTTGGGAAGAATGCCAAGGGAGGCTCTTGCTACCCTTATACAGGTTGAAGCTGATGAAACTAGAGAACCCACAGATTCGAGATGAACTTGAAGTCATGGAAAGAAATGTTGAAGACGAACTTCTTCGACTTGGTTGGGCAATGGAGCAGGATGTAGTTGCAGATTGTGATGATGAAGAAGAGGAAGTCTTGATGTATGAAGATGTTGCAGATGTAACAACGATGGAGGAAGAACTTGAGACACTTCCAATTGCTCAAGTTGGACCAGCATCGTACATTATGTAAACATTAATGGATGAGGATACCCGCATGGAGTAGCCTCATGATAAAGTATGTATTCCTATTATTACATGTGTTTCATTGGAGATTTTGGAGGTTGGGCCATATGGAGGGAAGGGCAAAGGTAGTTTTCCGATGTGATGGACAACCTTACCATGGATATCTATGATGAGACCTTATATGGAGAAGCACGGACCATTGATTATTGGAGAGATTTTTGGAGCAATTTGTGACGTCATGGCAGGGGGAGCAAATGATCGTGACAAGGGAGGAACATGATGATCATTGTGGAGGATGGGTCATGCTTTAGCCATATGGAGAATTGGCTAAGTGCCTGGCATGACTTATGGACAGTTTGGAAAAAGGGGATACACTTGAGGTTTTGATGATACTTGGGTGGACTTCTTCATGGCTGAGACCAAGAGGTAGTCTTGGTGGACCCTTTAGAGGGGGAGTTATGATGGAAGGAACCTGTGTGATATGATATGACTTGATGATATGGTTTGGGTGACCAAGTGCATTAGACCTGGTTGAGACTAGGATGAAGATGATTGATGTTATGATGGGTCTACTTAGTTGGACAACATGGGCATCTTGAGTCATGGACATCGAGTTGGATAGATGGAGATCATGATGACATGAGATTGTTGCAGCCATTGGAGACTTCATATTATAGTGGGCTTAGGGGATCTAATGCATTGTGGAGCTGAGGTCAATGGTGTACCTGACTGAGATGCAATATGGAATGCATACCTTTGGGCACATTTATGGGGTGTGTTCAAGGGAGTTACTTGATGTGGAGGATTGAGATGAGACACTTTGGAGTTGATGAAGTTGCAACGATGATGATGCCTTGGTGACAACACTTGGGCATGGGTTGAGCTGAGACTCAACAATTTTTGATACATGGGAGCTGTTTGGTTTATGACCATGGGCAACACATGGATGATGAGATAGGTGTATACTTGTTTCTTTGGTAGACTTAAGGGATGGCACATTACAGATGTGATGGAGATTGCTTCATGGACCTGGATGTGGCACACTGAGAGTGGGTTTGCTGAGAGGATCTCTTCATTTTGGGGAGATGGATCTTACACACACATAAGGATGATGATGTTGGGATAGATGCGGCTAATGGACATACAACACATTGACACCAATCTCATGGAAAACATGTTATGGATGAGATGGAGGCTACTTCATGGACTTGGGCATGGCTTACTTACATTTGATGGAGATGGGATGGATTCTTCATCAAGTTGATGTTGTGATAGGATGTTGAGAGAAACAATTGATGATAGCATGAAGATGTTCATTTTCGTTAATTAAGCATGATAGTTGGACTAATCACCCGACTAGTTTGAGTCATGGAGCCGACAATGTACTGAGATATGTTAGAGTTGGGTTGGAGTATCATGGAAGAATTTCACATGATGATGATACATGATGGGGTCGACACGATATATGTTGTAGTGAGCATGTTGAGTTGGAGGGACCAACCTTCCACATTGGGGTAGCGTGTGGAGATTTCGATGGATGTGGTTGATGATAATGTTTTGAGGAGACTTTCCTATTCATGGAGACATTAGCCTTGATCGTTTGTGCGATGGCAAAGCAGACGTGGGCATCATGACCATTTTGGATGTTGGAGCTAGCGACACTTTGCGATGTCATATGATGGCATTGTCGAGGATGACAACTGTTTAGAGTGGGGTAGTATGTCACGCCCATGAGTCATACATGCAATGTGCGAATAGGTGAGGCAACATGCCCTCGGTTAAACACGACGAGCTGACATGCGACAAGTTGGTGTGCGATGAGTCGGTGAGCGGGAAAGTCGGTTGCGACAAAAGTTTGCGACAATGGGACGAGTTGGTGTGCGATGAGTTGGGTAGTCAGTTAAACGTGCCTGGGACACAAGTTGTGACGAGCCAACAGAGAGTCAAAAAACTGAAGAAGACAAAATTTGGCTAAGTATGGAGACTTGTGATGGTGAGCTTATATGGTGCACGGTTGGGCAAGTGGACCTGGCAGGGCGATGACATGGGTGAGCCGACGTGAATTTGAGGCATGGTTGACCGAGTTGAGAGGTCAGCCTAGGCAGGCCGACCCACCCTCATCGTTGTGGAGGGTGTATAAGTAGAGGACACATTTGAAGAGGAGAAAGGCATGAATTGAAGTTTAAACATAATAAGTGCGAATTCTAAGTGATGTTGGACCAGCCTAAGGGTGGACGAACAGAGTAGGGTGAGGTGTAGGTGGCTCTAGACCGAAGCACTGAGCCAAAGAGAAACATAATGCAGATTTTCGGGTTGCAAGTCGCAGGGCAGGGCACATCTGCTCGGCAGGCAAACCGAGTAGGGCGTTGCTACACAGCAAGGGCACGTCTACCCAGAGGGTGACCCACGGAGTGCATTGCTGCACGACGAGGGCGACTCTGCCTGAAATGACGAGTTGTTGTGGTTGCTATGGTTGGGATGTGGTGAAGCCGGTTTGAGGTGAGGGTGAAGTGATAAAGAGTTTGTGCGAGCTACAGACATGTGCAAGAAGGGTGACACGCCAAGAGCAAGAGCCGAATGAAGGGCTGAGCTACAGGTAATCGGTTTGTCCGACAAACAATGCGGAAGGTGGCTTGCGTAGAGTGCCTCTACCCGACGAGTTGGGTGACCCAACCCGGCAGGGATGGGCACTCCTGAATGACAGTTGGGCACTGCTGAATGGTGCAAGCTGAATTATGGAGTTTTGAAAGAATTGTAGAGAGGAAACTTGGGGTTCCTTTACAAAGGTTGTACTTGTATATTTATATGTTAAAGATTATTATTATCATTGTTGGGTAGACTCTTATTAGGAAGTTGCCTCTCCCATTAAATATTGTATCCGTTGTGCATATGTTATAAATGATAATGATGATGAATGTATTCCCGTTGTGTTCAAGATGAATGCTTAGTAAAAAATGAAAAGTAATCTAAGTGTTGAATGTTAGGTGTAGCCCATACTTGAGAGTATTGGTGAAAAGAAATAGGGTAGCGGTGCCACACCTACCTATGGGCTGTTGAAAGACTACCACTAGGATAGGGGTGTGACAATCCAACTTCAAGTTTCGTAAGTTGGCATGTTGATGCTCTTAAATACAGTAACTTTGTTTTGGTCTTAAGTGAGTCAAATTTAAGGGCTAGCCTAGTACCAACAATCTCTCTTTTGCCTTCAAGCTCAAAAGGAGGATAACTTTCTTCCTCGGGCAATACACAATGCCCAAAATTTAAAAACGATCCATGGGACATAGAATATATGGTGACAAAGTGTTTTCTTAAGGCACTCCATGGTGAAAAGGTCATTGGTTCAAAACTCCATGGGCAAAATCTAGGCATGCTAAGGGTTGGTGTGGCCTAAGATGAGTGTGATCCCCAAGTGATATTGACAACTTAAATTCCCTTGAATCACAACTACTCAAGCCACAAGTTAGATATGCCAATCATCTCAAGAATCACATTAATTAATAAACAAAAACTATACATATTTTATGTAATATTTATTTATATTTTCCATATTACTCATTACTCTCTCATTAAAAATAAATAAAATTTTTTTATAATAACATAATTTTAATCTAGTTGTATATGTGTAATTAATTTATAATCACTTATATGCATTGGGATACAATATCTACTCCAGTGTGTCATTAATGCAATATAATAAACTAGTTGCAAAGAACAAGCCTTGAATTGTGTTACTACATGTGTGTTCTTATCATAAGCATTCATGATCAAAATGATTTTTAAGATTTTAATCTCTCATAATCAAATGGAGGAAGACCCACTGGGGCTTCACTCAATGAACCTATGACATATTATGTGCATTTGTGGCATATTAAACAATGCCCTTAAATTGACTACATATTGGAAAATACCTCTAAAAGTCACATTATTTAACCCCCTACCAATACAAACCCAATACACATTCCCAATTTAAAAACCCCTACTGTCATTAGATATTGTAGGTATCCATTTTTTCATTAACATTTTTTATACCCCTTTATATTTTTCCATTAACTTTGGGCTCCATTTTTTATACCTACCAATATAAAAACCATCTACCCCCTATCTATCCCCCAATATATTATGTCAGTTTCTCCTCAATAAATATTCCCCAATATGAACCCACGTGGTATAGTATTGCTCCCCAAGTAAAGCCCCATAGGAAAACCATAACACAAAATTAAATAAAATGTTACAATAAAATCTTAATATCTTATATCTACATTTGAATTTGTCATAAACATAATAGGTACAAATTACTACATATGTGTTCTTATCATAATCTTTCATAATCAAATTGATATAGCTTTAGGATTTTAAACTCTCATAATCAAATGGATGAAGACAATTGCACAAAGTTAAATGAAGTGTTACAAAAGAGTCTTAATATCTTCTATCCACGTTTGAATTTGTCATAAACATAACGGGTGTAAATTTTAATATAATGTTAGGGAAAAATGAAAAATTATAATCTAATTGTAATTAATAATTTTTTATTTTAAAATTATTATAAAATTATTTTAATTTTAAATTTACCAAATATATAGATATAATTTATTATTTTATATATATATTAATTTAAAAAATAATATATAGAATAAAAGTATTCTTCTCAGCTAAATGTAAGTTTTTCAATTTCATTAATTTTGTTTTATTATTTTCTTTTATAACCATAATTTATATCAAATTTATTTTATTTTATTTTTAATTATATTGGATTGATTTTATCAATCTAATATAATATTATTAGTGTGGTGTACAATTTCTTCAATGCTAAGTTGTAAAATGGGCTTCTCTCTTTTCGTGGGTACAATACAAATATATTAAAATATTTTACAGCTAATTAATTTAAAAATAAAATGGATTTTATATAGAAAAATAAAAAAATTATAATAATTGGTAAGTAAAAAAGTAATATTTCTTATTATTTTAATTTTATATTTGTAATTAAATGTTAATAAGTATTTTATTGCTCATTTAGGTGTAAAGTAGAGGGTGACACGATGATTTGTTAACACATTTTATGTTGTGAAAGTCACCATTTTGAAATTTCATAGGTAAAAATCTATTCATGCGAAGAGCTAGTGAGGCCTATGCAGGGTAGGAATTTGAATTTCTCTTTACCCGTCATACAATTTTTTTTGACGTTTTGGGTCTTTATGCTTTCCGTCAAGAACGTTATATTAAAAATTTTGCCCTTCAAGAGTGATGTTCTCATAATAAATTAACCCTTCACTAATAAAGTTTTGATTAAAAAATTACCATTCAATAAATAATTATGTTGAAAATTTTCATATATTTATCTTAAGGAAAAAACCAAAATTTGAAAAAACTCAATTGTGGAGGTTTCAATAAAAAGTGTTGAACATTTGAAATTTGCTCATTTAAAGTATATAATCAGTCCAAGGTAAAACGTTTGATGGTTTTCCATTTCACATATTTAAATTATCATTTAAAGCCAACAATTTACATTATGCCACATGAATATTTAAATGCCTAATAAGATTAAGTTCCATGCAAATTCAGAGATAATTTATGACATTATCTAATATAATGTTTGATACAAAATATAAATATATGACACCTTAAAAAGGCATAAGAATGTACCACCAACTTCCAACCATCCAATAAGATAAATACATTTGGAAAATAAAGGAGCGTAAGTTGTAACTATACCAATGCTAATTAGAATTTAGCATATTTTCAATTAAAAAAGCTTGCCCAAAAAATACCCTGTTATATGAAAAAACTTGCCGCCTAAGAACATTTGGTGTGTAAAAACGTTTTGGAAAAAGTTCCAAACGTCAAAAATCCGTCTTTTACTCTTCCAGGCACGTCACTCAAAACGGGGAATGACCAATTCCAGCCATCAAATACGTGCAAAAAGCCTTATGACAGGCAAAATGCCAGTCAAATTCCATCCCTGGGCCCATGCCAGGTACGGTTTTGAGATGATTTTGGTGACTTAGATGCCCTTGGTTCATCGTTATTCAAGCAGTATAACATAGCAAATAAAAGGAAAAATATGTTTTTTTAATTAATTTAGCGTATAAGCATCATATTTTTAAGTGAGTTGTCTTTAGTGAGACTTTTTGGATGTTTTTCTGGTGGGTTTTAATGGTCTAATTTCTCTAAAATATGACAAGAATTTATTGAAATCACAAGTTTGATGGGTAACCCCTACACAATCCAAGTGTTCTAGGGATTTTTTAGGGTGTTTAATCCATATATACAATCAAAAGACCAAATTAAATTTAAAAAAATAAAAAATATAAATAAATAAATAAAATCATCTCAAAAGTTTCCACCGAATTGCAACACGAAAAAGTCCAAAAAAAACACACTAAAAAGAACTCTATTTTTAAATACATTTTTATAAATACAATCAACAACGGTAGGTCTAATTTAAGCTTGCAAATTTTACCTTCCACATAATAAATCAATTTGTATAAATTTACCTTACTCTTATAATTATATACTCGAAAACAACTATCTACTCATTCAAACTATTTTTATAAATTAACTGTTATGTACTAAATTGCAACATACAATCCAAACTGAAACCAAAATTATGTTTTTAAAAATAACTTTCCTTCACTAAATTATTACCCTTTATCCTAACCATTATAATATTTGTGCACACTCCGTTAAGCACGCCCTCACCTTTCTTTAACTTTGAATCAATAAAAACACATCACACTATGGTACTATATCTTTGTATCCGAAATATATCTTTACATCTCTCCGTTTCACAATTCAATTGGCTTAAGAAATATAAGATATTTTAATATTAAAAAAAATTAAATATATTTTATAATTTAATTTAAATAATAAATACAAAATATTTCATTCAGTTTTAATATTAAAAAAAGTAATTTTTGAGTGTGAGTTTTGGGAGTTTTTCATAGATTTCTGTTAGAATATGATGAAAAAATTTGTAACTATATCTTAATTTGTGTTGTTTAAACTTTTTTTTACTACATATATAGATTTAACATACTCAAAAACTCCTAGAGCAATTTGATTGTGAAGAGTTCACCTATCAAACTTGTGATTCCAATAAATGCATATCAAATTCTAAACAATTTGAATTAGAAAATAAACCTGAAAACTTTCTAAAAAATAATCTTTAAAAAATACTCATTAATTAAAAAATAACAAAAAACTAAATATATTCCAGAACTCAATTTAAATAATAAATACCAAATATATTATTCAAAATCATTTTATAAATATAACATTTAGTAAATGAAAACCATCAAACTAATAACACCCAACAAAAATTGATCAATTTACACATTAAATAATAATCACTCAAAAATTGATTAATTTACATATTAAATAATAATCACTTTGGAAGGCCCACGGGGCTTTGGATTGACGGTGAATGGGTGCGCTGTTAGGGCACTCCTTGCAATAGGTCACCGGTTTCAAATCCCGTAGGTACTTAGGTTAGTCTTAAAAAAAAAAAAAATAAAAAAAAAAAAAAATAAATAATAATAATAATAATAATAATAATAATAATAATAATAATAATAATAATAATCACTTTGAAAGATTAAGAAGTAATAAATATATTTCACTGTGAAAATTCCACTATATCTTAATTATAAGAAAAATGACTTTTTTATATAATATTCAAAATCATTTTACACCTATAACATTGAGAAAAAAACCATAAACTAATAAAACCCAACAAAAATTGATTAATTTACACATTAAATAATAATCACCTTGGAAGGTTAAGAAGTAATAGATATATTTAAATGTGAAAACTCTACTATGTCTTAATTATAGAAAAAATAACTTTTTCATATACCATTCAAAATCATTTTACACGCATAACATTCAATAATAAAAACCATCAAACTAATAACACCCAACAAAACTGATTAATTTACGCATTAAATAATAATCACTCTAAAAGGTTAAGAAGTAATAAATATATTTAATTGTAAAAATTCCACTATATCTTAATTACAGAGAGAATGACTTTTTCATATTTAAATATTAATGATAAATTTTCTTTTGATAATAGCTAATGACCATTTTCAAATATTAAGAAGTTACAGATACTTTTAATCATTCACATCTAACGCTATACCTTGTACTAAAACAATTCTTCTCTATCTGATGTCGAATAGCAAAATTTCCATGAACCAAAAAGTAAAAAACATTAATGATAAATTTTTATCGCAATTTTATATCTGTGACAATAAATTTAAATTTTCTTTAAAGTTCAATATAAAAATTGTGATTGATTGATGATTGTAATTTGGATAAATGTGTAGCCTCATTATAAAATGATTATAATTATGTGAACATAGATTTATCTCCATATTAGCTATTATGAGGTATATTTATCTCCATATTGCTATTATGAGGTATATGATTCTGCTGTTCCTGCATGTACTTTTAATTTGTTTGAAGTTCAATGAACTAACATTGCATTTCGATATAAAAACAGTGATGCTAAATTTTCATTGCAAATCGTTACAAAAATTGTGGATCAATGATATCATATTTGGGATAACCCTACAGCAGAATCACTAAATGATTAGGCATTATAGTTATGTCAGTTTATCTATTTCGAAATTTTCAATTATGAGGTTTATGCTTTGGTTTTCTTCAAATATCTTTTGAAATTAGGTTTCAATAATGGTTTATATATATATAATATATATATATATTAATAAATGAATTATATATAATTGTTTTGGTTGAGGAAAATTATTATCTATTTTTAGCTGGGTCAATTGTTTGTTGAGATATATATAGAGAAAGAAAATAAATAAAATAAAATAATATTAATATATATTTAAAATAAGTTATTAAAAAAATAGAATTGAAAAATGTGAAACTCAAAAATACATGTTATATTCCATCAATATAATATAAATAACTACTAACTAAATATAAAATATAAAATTAATGATCCAATAAATAATTATAGATTGTTAATAAAAAATAAGTAAAAGAAATAGAAAATTATTACACAATGATTTCGTGGGAAAACATTCTCAAGATGAAAACCCCATACTTTAAAGCATCCTCAATATTTTATTCACAAACTAAATGGTTGCAATACATTACAGAGTCAAAATTCTCTAAAAAAGAGTGTTTAGTGATAGCATAAGGATTTTGGAGAAAGTTTAGTAGCATAACATAAGTTTAAACTTACACAATATTTTCCTTCAACCATAAAACTCAATAAATCAACATACAAAAAGTAAAAAACCATTTATGGTTTTCTAGTTATTCACGTTAGAAACCACCAACAATTAATTAGCCAACTACTACTAAGCATTTACAACTTACTATTAATCTACATTGATTCCCTACTATTACTCAACAATTATTCCTTACTATTGCTCAAAATTTATTTCCTATTACTACCCAATAATCATTACTTGCTCTACTACAAGACTACAATGATTATGACACACCTATCCCAACATTCTCCCTCTCTTCCTATACCTTGCAAGAGTATATTAAATAATGCATCAAACTACAAGTTAATTGCTAGAGTCCATAAGGCCAATAGATTCATAGCAACACTTGAATTTATCTATGCTCACCAAATTCATTAATGCATCTATGAATTTATAAGAATATTTAATTCTCTCTAGTATCATCTTTCCATCCTCTACCATATTCCTAACAAAATGGTACTATATATCTAAGTGGTTTTTCTTTACATGAAATTTTAAGTTTTAGCCAAACAAATGGCACTATTACTAGCATATTGAACCATAATAGCTCTTTGATTTAGCCTTTCATTTGAACATAGCTTCATAAGTCAAATGGATTCCTTACAAGCATAAACATTTATCATATACATTGACCCTATAATGGAAAAAGTATCCATAGCTTATCTTATGCCAATCCAACTTACTTCTCAACCAAACAATTAAAACATTATCATCTTGTTGATCTCTTTTTATCTACATACCCTACCCAAATAAAATCCACTTAACCCAATATATCCATTAAGTATGGGTCCCCTACAAAATCAATCATTATGATTGTAAATGGAATATTTAGAAGTACCTCATAAATTCTTAAAGACCCTCTTCATTGCATCTCATTGTTCATTGTCCAGGATTAACCATAAAGCGTTTTTAGACTCTTATTTCCTAGATTTTGTCTAGTCTTGTACAAACAATAGAATACATCAAATTATAAAGTACATTAACATAAGGAATAGAATCCATTTCCTCCATCTCTACAAGTGTTTTGAGACATTACTTAACTAAAATTTTACTTCCCAAAAAAATTGAAACACTCAATAGGTCCACAATCTACCATGTGTAATAATTATAGCACAAAATTTACATACTTACTATAGCTCATCCAATGCTTTCCACTTTCCCTCTCTCCCCTAATATCCTTTCCTAAGTTATATTTTGTAGCCCCCAAGTCCTCCATATCAATTTGTTTTGAACGTTGAGACTTCAAATTACAATTCCATCCTTATTATTGCCCAAAATAACATATAATTTATATAAACAATAATAGCAAGGAAGTGAGCACCATCCTCTTTATAATACCATAATGATATAATTTAGATATTAGAAATCCAAATTCCAACACACCAAAAAAAAATAAAAATGGTACCATATTTTGAGAGATTCTTTCAAACCATATAAAGACATTTTTAATTTGCAAATGAATGAATCTTTACCTTTTTCAATGTAGTGTTCTAACTATATTAAATAGATCTCCTTCTCCAATTCACCGTGTAGAAATGTTTTTTTCATATCCATATGTTCTATATCTTAATAAAAAGCTATTAATGCAAATAATAGGAACCTAATATATTTTAACCTAGAATCTAGAGAGAAGATTTTTGCCAAAGTTTATAATTTCAACCCAGGAATATCCTTTCTCAACCTACCTTTCCATGTTCCTTTCAACATTTACATTTAATCTAATATTTTTTTTTTAAATAAATTTACATCTAATGGGTTTCCAACCATAGAAAATGGTACGAAGTCATATGTATCATTTTTTATAAGTGCAATTGTTTCCTCATCCATGGCCAGCCTCCAAGATTCCTTATCTTTCACCTTCATTAACTCTTTCATAGTTATAAAATCCTTGGTGTTATAAAATAAATAAAATATACATCTAAAATGAAATGAACTATAATTATACATGTCTCGTTTTCTTCCTTGTTGAGTGGATCCTTATGTTTAAGGTAAATTTTCCTCCTCTTACAAATACTCAAAACCCTCCTCCTCATGTAAGTCCATCATGAACTTCTTATTCATCTTCTAGTTTATCTCTCTTAGTTTTGGGTGGTATTTTAACACTAGACTTATTCTCATCCACTTCTGGCTACACCACTATGGGACAAGGAAATATTCCAACTATATAAAAAAATTATAACCACGGGATCCCAAATCTTCTACCATTTCACACCAATTTCATATCTAATGAAGATACATTCCATATATTTTCAATCCAAATTTTACCACTTCTCCTTAAGCATATGAGTATATGCCTCACAATTGAAAACATGAAAATGTTGAAGTGAGGGATTCTTTCATTTCCAAACCTCCATATGGGTCTCATCCAAAAGAGTTGTTGTGGGAAACCTATCAATTGAGTAACATGTTGTAGTAACTAATTCCTTCTAGAACTTATTCTCTAAGCTATCTACACTAAGCATACTCCTAGCTCTCTCCATCATTTTTTTGTTTACACATTTTGCAATTACATTATGTTGAGTGATATATGGGTTTTTCTTAGGTATTTCAATGCCATCCTCCTTACAAAACTTATCTAACTCTACAAAAATAAAAAATCGCCAACATTATCAGTCTCCACACCTTAATTTTCATATTGGTCTAATTTTCTAAAATATATTTAAAGTACTTAATCTAACTAAAAACCTCAAATTTAGTTGTAAGAAAATATGCCCATGTCCTTCTAGATTAATCTCTAATGAATGACACATAATACAACTCCTTACAAGTTGACGTAATTGTAACTCGACCTAATACATCAAAATGAAATAAGTCCAACAACCCAAAGGATTTGAAAAAACTAGAATAAAATTGAGCATGGTTCTAATTTCCATAGATGTAACATTCAAAAAACTCAAATTCAAGAGTCTAATCATTCAACCATCCAAAATATCTTTGTTTCTAAAGGCCCATAGGCCCTTCTCATCTATATGGCCCATGCTTTAGTGCCATATCATTATATTATTTGTAAATAACTTTCTTTGAAAAGAAAAAGTTTGTTTAGGTACCCAAAAAGCATGACCACTAAAGGTAAAGATAGGTTATGATTGTGAAGATTTATATACTATAGATATCTCCATTATGGATATTGAATAATCATTACACTAAATAGTGCATGAATCAAGATAAAACCAAGTTCCCACATGCACACACTTAACAAGAACCATATCACTTTAGACCATATTATCAATGAAAACAACTTATACACCCACATTATAAAGTTTGCTTATTGATAGTGAGTTTTATGACCAACCTAGAAAGTGAAAAAATTAACTAACCCCTTGTATTATACCTTCATATAATCTACTCAAGATGCTACCATTCACAACTATGACAGAATGAGGATCATCAACAAGGTATTCCACCCCACTATCATATTTATCATACATTGGAAACTAGTGCCAATGGGAAGTCATATGGAAGGAAGCTACATAATATATCAACTATGTTGTCTAGCATACATGGGTTTCCAAAGCTATAGTAAATTCATCTCCATTGTTGTATTGAGAGGATTTTTAAAACTCATCACTAGAACCATTCTTTTATTTCTTATTTTTGTTTATTCTTCCTTGTAGTCTCTTATGAAATGATTGACTATGATACAATTCCAATACTTTTTCCTTATATTTCCTAGGATACTTAGTGCCCCATGGATTGGATATATCATTTAATCTCTTCATTCTTTTTTCCTTTAATATCATACAAACACCTAAGGCCTTACTAGTGGATTCATAATCTTTTGCCTCACTTATTTTCATAGTAAATATGCACAACCTCACCAAGAACCAAGGTATTTATAGTGATTCCAATAGCTATTACCAATTTTTATATAGCAAAGAACCCAAAAGGGTCACACAATGGTGCTCCTCATCCATCTTCACTCCAACTAAGATCAATTGGATCACAATAGTGTTGAATATTCAAGTGTTCAATTACAAAATCACCATCACCCACACTCAAAGTGAATGCCTTATTCCATAGAAAAAGTTTAATAACCATAGATTTAGCTTGGTACAAATCCCCCAACTTACTCTATTGATTTTTTGTATCTTTTTATTTAGAAACATTCAATAATATAAAATTATCCAAATAGAGCCTAATAAGGCTTCTTTCCTTTCTATGCAACGTCAGTCACACTTCATCTATCGTACCAATGTGTTAGGTTATAGATGTTGCTACCCATAAATCTCTATTTACAATGATCCAAATTGGATCATTATTTTGTTTTTAATCCATATTGATGCATTTGGAGTGGGAAAAGTGTAGGAATCAACTCATGGGACCATTTTACCAGCGGGACCTAGTTTAGCAAAACAGGGTTTGAAACCTTGCAGGAGAATTTTGAAGAAAAAAATGACATTTTTGGGGGGGTTAAACTTTGCCTCTAAAGAACCACATCTTTAATGCTATTCTACACACATATAGCTTTGCAACGACGCATGAATCGTGTCAATCTGAGTTTGTATGCAAAAGTTATGCCACCTAGAAGTTGACCTTCCTATTTTCACACCTATAGTTCGAGGGGATGTCACTTCAACCCCCATTATTCATGGAAAAAGGGCTAGCTACGTGTTTTTTATGTAAAAGTCTCTAGAAGAGTCTATTTTGTAACTCTAGTTAAGAGCTCATGTAGTCAAACATAACCACTAGTAGGCTATTGGGTTGTGTTATAACTGGGCCACTAGGAGGAAGAGGAATTCGATTCTTTCGAGAGTATTTTGTTCCATAGTTGAGAAAAGATAGCCATGAGAGATAGGAGGTAGAGAACACAGAGAGTATTTGTGCATTGTAGCAGCCTACGGGCCACAAACATTACTTCTTTGTGTATGCAGTGATATTTCCAGACAGAGAAAGAGAGCGAAGTGACATCACCTCCCAGTTGGTTTTTCTCCCGAAAGGGTTTACAGAGAGCATATCTTGTGTATTATGTGTGTGTGAGCTTATTTTTTCATTCTCTACTTTTCTGCTTGATTTACTTTTACATGCATGCACTAATTACAATTAATTTTACATATCTAGAAATTAAATAAAACTGTAATAGTGTAGAATCTCATATTTTTAATATAATATTATCAGATCTATTGTGAGAAAATTTCCAGTGGAATATCTACAACAGTTTATGGATCATACAAGAACATCATTCATCTTGAGTTTCCACAATTCAAAGTTAGTGCCATGAAATTTCTCCATTTCTATCCTAGATGTGCTCACCATTTCCCTACAACAAGATTTTATTCTACACAAGATCCCACTCAAACCAAGATTAGATAAAAAAATCTTCTCCCTAACACCTTCGATTTAGGTGATTAAGCTATCATACCAAATGTAACGAAACAAAGGTGTGGAATAGACTTCCTAAACTAACTAGTAATAGAAGAATGTGTAGAAAAATTAAACAAAAGGTTGCAGATGATACATAGAAAATAAATTTAAAAAAATCAAACCATTACAAAATAATTTACTAAGGAAATTAAGAGAAAAAAATCGACACTCTAAAGCACATCCAATTTAATATTCGAAATATAAATGGTGACAATACATTATAAAGTATTCAACAACAACATAATAATTGTGGAGTATTTTTAGCACGATAACGGTAAGTTAAAACTCATATATTATTCTCCAATCTTACAACTCAGTAAATAGGCCTAATGAAAGCATAGCACATTTAGGTTTTCTAATTCTATGTGCTAGAAATCACCAATAATTAATTGGGCAATTGTTATTTCTTAGTATTCAATGCCTATAAGCGATTTACATATTTTATATTTATTTTAATTGATACAATAAAAAACTATAGGCCTCATGTTCATGTGACATGGGGTTGATTTTGACAACTACCACAGTAACCTTCAAGCATGATGCCAGCCTAAGCCAACAATACCCACAGTATGCATATAAAATGCATACATCTCATATAATCTCAGGAATTCAACTACCCTATCTAGTCAAACCTTCATAAATTAAAGTTTAAGGCCCCTTAATAAATCCTCATGTGGAAATGTTTCAAAGACTATTCAATGGTCTAAACCTTAACTAACCTTTGCAGCGGAATCTTACTCAACCCTCATCAACTTTGATTAATTCTTAAACCTGTGCATATTAACCATACCCTCTTACTCTTGTCTCGGTTTTACTCAACACTAATCATACCATGGTTAATTGTCCTTAATCCGCTTTATTTCTATTATAACCTCATATAATAGAAATATACATAAATCACATTTAACCTTACCTTTCGACTTTTTCCACGGTCTTGGCACATTTTCTAAGGCTCACCTAAAAATGACGCAGGAGGTCAATTGAACAGCAATTGAACAACAATTGAACAACAATTGAACAACAACCAATTGAACAACAATCGATTAAACAACAATTGAATAACAACCGTTTGAATAGCAACCGATTGAACAAAATTGAATAGCAATCGATTGAACAACAATTGAATAGAAACTGATCCCATGTTGACTTCCCACATTGACTTTACCTTTTTGCATAGGAACTTCACTCTACATCGTTGATCAAAGCATGCTGGATCTAATGATTCACAACGATATTAGCCAGGGAACTTGCGCGACGCTTAATCTCCCTTATGGAGCCGATAAGGATTATTAATCCTTAATCTATAAATGTTCGGGTTCGTTCTAAGGTTAACGTCTGATCACCTTTATGAATAGATATCCATTATATGTATGAGATCATCAAATCTATGGCCTGTAGGTCTTCCACTAGCGCACAGGTCAAATAATACCCTAACCCCCACAGTTGACTCTGATGTAAGCATTTGAAAACGAGATCGATGGTCAGGATTTAATACAGTACTTCAACCACGATCAAAACCTCCATACACTCCTAACCTCCACAGTTATTGATCACCTAGTTCCGTCACCAACTCACCATTCTGGATGCCTTCTAACATTGTTATGTATTCCTTCAACTTACAGTTCCAATGCAATCCTTAGTTATGCATTTCACTTTGGCATCAATTCCTCAGGAATAGGACTTCCATGATAAATCTTCATGCCAGTTTATAATATTCCACCTCCACATATGCAAATCTTCCCATTTGTTGTTCCAGCAGATTATAACACAATTTCTACTTTCTGTCTTTGGTTCCCTTTTTTGCATGACTCTTCTCTTGGGTTATTCTCTGTGTGCTTCTTTAAAACTACTACTTTTGAGCTTTGTGCTAATTTCTTTAATCGGATTCATACAGTCTGACCACTATCCTCCTCTATATTCCTTCTCCGCACTCGTTCTCTACTTGAAATTATCATGAATATATATATTAAATAGAGTTCTCCACTACACACATAACTTATCAATTAATTTATTAATAGACACTGTATAACTCAGAAAACGAATCTCTATATTCAAAAACAAATGTATATACAAATGAGTCTTTCTCTCATTGGTCTAATTTATTAGTTGGCCTTTCTCATTTCAATGCCCATAGGCTCACAATCCAACCCTTCTATCCGCTAACTCTCTCACTATCTCTCTCTTTTTAAGCCTTCAAGGATTACAAAATATGCACAAAAGGATTCTGTTAACCAATTTTGGTTCAAACCCTCAATCTTCTCAACTAAATCCTAAGAATCTTCTAGTCCTCATTTAGTTCCTAAAATCTCTTCTTTATCCCTTGAGGATATCAGCTTTCAACTAATCCTAAGGATCCTCCATAAATCATCAACTACTTTCAAAGATTTACAATATCTCAATCCATACTAATTACTCATCATCTCTCATGTTCTCCTACATTCGAGAACATTTACAAATATGCTCACAATATTTAATTAATTAAAACTCTCACATCGTATTAATTTAATACTTAAGAAACCAAGTTCTTTAAAAACACAAGACCCCTAAGTCAACTAAAATACAATGAAATTTCTGAGCTAGATGCTCCTACATCAGACTCCCAAGGTTGAAAACATTCATGATCTCCAGATTATGTGTCTTCAATGTTGTTGTAATTCCTCCTAGATCCCAGATTTTGTTTCGTAATCTGTCTTTGCCTATTTCTTTTCCTTTCAACTGTTTTGTTTTTGTTGTTGTCTCCTGATGTTTTCCCGGTTTCCATACCTTATTATGCAATTTCCCACTTGTTATGCTCTCACATTCTTCTGTTGTCCTCTTACTATTGCTTCTTTGCTTTCCCACTGTTGTCTTCTTTTGAGACACCTTTATCATTATTCTTCTTATCAGTTCAATCTCTCTATCTGGTATATCTTCTTACTATTGATTGCCTTCAACTCTTGATTCCTAAACTCTCATTCTTACTGCCACCCTTTTATCCTTACCCTCTTGTTTACTATTGTCTTGCACCTTTTCAGTTGCTACCATATTGTCTTCCAAGACCATTTTTCGCTTCTGTTAATATCAATTGATAACTTCTTCTTCCTGATTGTCATTCATGACAATTTTTTTGTCATCCTTCATCAACAATTTACTCTGGATATTTATCCTCTGTTGTTCTAGCTTTCTTCTTTGATGGTCTAATTTTCTATATAATTCAATAATTCTAGTTGGAGTAGAACTTGAAAATTTTACATAGTTTTCAGTACCTTCACTTGTTTTCATCCCGTCATCAAATGGTCTTTATTCTGTTAAATCTAAATCATCGTTCTCAAGTATTCCAAACTCATTAGGCATAGTAAATACCTTTTCTTAATCTTCATGTCTTAATTCATATCTGCTATTCCAATCTTTACTGTTACTAGCTCCAACAATCTGCTGCATAATTCCATGAGACCTTTTTGTCTCCTTTTGTTTCTAAGATCTTGTTATCTCAGTCTTAATTTGAACAGATTTCAGATTCTACTCGTCCTTCTTAACAAACTCTAAAGTTTGTTCATCACCTTGTGTTGTACTTGCAACCATACACAAATCATTAGTTTTAAAAATACAAGACCTTTTGGTCTCGGTTGATGCTTCAGACATCAGGTCTTCTTGCCACTCTGAATCCTTCATATGAGTTAGTTCCTTAGTAGATTTTCCCTCTATCTCTTCATTACTTTCAGAAATCAATGGACCATGTTCTAGTTCACATACCAAAACTTCCTTCATATACTCATTTAATCTGAGTAACTCTTCCTTTAATTGAGCATTAACTCTATGCTCCCACTTCACTTGTAATTTACGCCATTAGACTTTCCTTTTCATAGTCCAACCATGCCTTTGGTCTTCATTCTCTTTCTCTTGTATCTATCCCTATAGTATCTCCAATTGTACTCTCATCACTGCAAGATTTCTCTCTTGCTCCTCATTACTCATCTTACCTATATGGCATTCTCTAGAACCTCTTCTATGACCCTCCATAGCCATCTTCCTTCATGAGCTCATCTGTGCCCGATTGGTGATCTGCAACATAGCCTTTTCTTGTAGCATATTCTCTTGTTACTCAATACCTTATCAAGCTTCCTCTTTGAGCTTGATCTCTTCCTAGGTATTCTCTCTCTTGGTTCACTCTCTTGAACCTTTTAGAGCCTATCTGCTCCTCTGGCTGCTACACTCAATCACCATTCTCCTTTCTTCCAACCTCTAGTTGGATAGGTTTGTTGTCATCATCATCAAAAACTCTGCTTGTTCTTTGCTACAATTATCAAACATCTTCATAGCCTTTTGCAAACAATAATTCATCATTAACTAATTGAAATCATGAAGACCATACCTCACTGTCCAATTTTCTGAACACATGTTGTTGTTGTAGTTTTCCACTATCCCTTCATAAATAATTTTCTCAATTTGTCCTTTCAATAAGCTGATCTACTTTTTCCCAAAGTATATTTTTCTTCTATCTTTCTACTCAATCAGATTCATATTTGATTCTTCTCTTCGCTTCTGCTGCGCCACTCTAGTTTCTTGAAAATTCTTCCTGTTCTTTCCTTTTCAAAGAAAACTCTTCAAAATATGTTCTTTGTTCACAAAGTTAATTATGAAATAAAATAATTCCATAAGTTTTGAATTATTTTCAAAAGACAAACCCACTCTGATTTCTCTTCTGTAGAGCATACCTACTCTAATTTTCTCCCAAAAAGGCTTTTTCTAGCTTTGATACCAAAATGATGCTAGCCTAAGCTGACAATACCCACAATATGCATATAAAATGCATACATCTCATATAATCCCAGGAATTTTAATTACCCTGCCCAGTCAAACCTTCATAAATTAACGTTTAAGGCCCCTTAATAAATCCTCATGCGGAAATGTTTCAAAGACTATTCAATGGTCTAAACCTTAGTTAACCTCACTAGCGGAATCTTACTCAACCCTCATAAATTTGATTAATTCTTAAACCCACGCATATTAACCTACCCTCTTACTCTGATCTCGGTTTTACTCAACACTAATCATACCATGGTTAATTGTCCTTAATCCGCTTTATTTCTATTATAACCTCATATAATAGAAATATACATAAATTGCACTTAACCTTACCTTTACACTTTTTCCATGGCCTAGGCACATTTTTCGAGGCTCACCTAAAAATGACGCAGGAGGTCAATTGAACAATAACCGATTGAACAACAATTGAACAGGAACTGATTGAACAACAATTTAAGAACAACCCATTGAACAACGATTGAACAACAACTGATTGAACAACAATTGAATGGCAATCGAACAACAACTGGTCCCATGTTGACTTCCCACATTGGCTTTCCTTTTTTGCACAGGCACTTCACTCTACATCGTTGATAAAAGCATGCTAGATCCAATGTTTCACAACGATATCAGCCAGGGAACTTGCGCGACACTTAATCACCCTTACGGAGCCGATAAGGATTATTAATCGTTAATTTATAAATGTTTAGGTCTATTCTGAGGTTAACATCCGATCACCTTTATGACTCGATATTCATTGACCATACGAGGTCATCAAATCTATGGCCTACGGGTCTTCCACTAGCACACTGGTTAAATACCCTAACCCCCGCAGTTGACTGTGATGTAAGTGTTTGAAAACGAGATCGATGGTCAGGATTTAGTACGGGACTTCAGCCATGATCAAAACCTCTGTACGCTCCTAACCTCCACAGTTACTGATCACCCAGTTCCATCACCAACTCACCATTCTGGATGCCTTCTAATATTGTTCTATATTCCTTCAACTTATAGTTCCAATGCAATCCTCAGTTACACATTTCACTTTGGCACCAATTCCTCAAGAACTGGACTTCCATGATAAATCTTCATGCCAGTTTATAACATTCCACCTCCACATACACAAATCTTCCCATCTATTGTTCCAACAGATTATAACACAATTTCTACTTTATGTCTTTCGTTCCCTTTTTCTATGTGACTCTTCTCTTGAGTTATTCTCTATGTGCTTCTTTAAAACTACTACTTTTGAGCTTTGTGCTGATTTCTTTAATCGAATTCATACAGTCTGACCACTATCCTCCTCTGTATTCCTTCTGTGCACTTATTCTCTGCTTCAAAATTCTCATGCATATATATATATATATTATATATTATATATAATATATTATATATATATATATATATATTATATATATATATATATATATATATATTAAACAGAGTTCTCCACTACACACATATTTTATCAACTAATTTGTTAATAGACACTATATAACTCGGAAAATGAATCTCTATATTAAAAAACAAATGTATATACAAAAGAGTCTTTCCCTCGCTGACCTAATTTACATTCAGTTGGCCTTTCTCGTTTCAACACCCGTAGGCTCACAATCCCACCTTCCTGTCTACTAACTTTCTCACTATCTCTCTCTTTTTAAGCTTTCGAGGATTACAAAATATGCACAAAAGGATTCTATTAACCAATTTTGGTTCAAATCCTCAATCTTCTCAACTAAATCCTAAGAATCTTCTAGTCCTCATTTAGTTCCTGAAATCTCTTCCTTATCCCTTGAAGATCTCAACTTCCAACTAATCCTAAGGATCATCCATAAATCATCAACTACTTTCTAAGATTTACAATATCTCAATCCATACTAATTACTCGTCATCACTAATGTTCTCCTACATTCGAGAACATTTACAAATATCCTCACAATATTTAATTAATTAAAACTCTCACATCCTGTTAATTTAATACTTAAGAAAGCAACTTCTTTAAAAACACAAGACCCCTAAGTCAACTAAAATACAATAAAATTTCTTAGTCGGATGCTCCTGCATCAAAGCATACCACACTACTGCAGATGTGTCCACTTAATCAACATGTGCCATATCAACTGCATGTGTGGGATATTAAATAAGACCACCAATCTCATTAAATATACATAAAAACCTCCCAAAATCCTTTTTTCGAACCCCTTCCTCCAATACATCTTGTTAATTAAAATAACTCTTTCTTTTAATAAATGACCCTTATTTTTATTGATTATCCCTCTAAATGAAGGTGATAAAATATAGGTAAACAAGGTGAAGTTTATGCATACATTACATAGGAGCTTGTAGAGGTTTGGACTATCTATGTCAAAAAAGTACCTTAATACCTAAAAAGCTATTAGTAATTATCACTATTTAATATTGGAGTTGTCTTTAGTGAGACTTTTTGGACTTTTGGTTGCCGGTGGAAAAATTTGAGGTGAAATCTTGGTTGGTGTAAATTTGAGGTGAAATCTTGGTTGGTGTTATTTAAACTAGAGGTAAAATCTTGGTTGGTGTTATTTAAATTAGTTTTTTGACATTATATAGATTCAGCACTTTGGAAAACCCCTAGGGCACTTCGATTGCACACGATTAACCATCAAACTTGTGATTTCAATAAATTCCTGCCATTTTTTTATAGAGAAATTTGACCATAAAACCCATCGTAAAAGCTTCCAAAAAGTCGCAGTAAAGACAACTCCTTTAATATTTATTCTCTTCTATTCCTAAACAAATATTTTAAATATTTAATATAAACATCTAATTATCTTTCCAAAATATTAATTTAATTATCAATAATTATTAGGTGGTTGGTAGGGATAAAACCTCCATAGAATATTCTAGAATATTCATAATAGTATACACAAATCAATGGTTGAGATTTATCTTCAAAGTAGTTATGCCATTTTTACCCTTCTAATTAAATTGATTAATTAAAAAATAGTATGTCTTATATGAACAAGTGACATATGAAGTGAGTTATGGTTCTTTGGGTATGTGGTATTGATAATCCATGGTATTGGCTCATGGCATTGTAATAAAATCTATTTATAGATGAGGAACCTCCATGGTCAAGTGGGGGTAAATCCCCATGGTTAAGAATCTTGTTTCATAAGCATGAAATTATATACTGAAAACCCTATAACTAGGGAGGCCATTGAAATTAAATGGTTGGTAAAGGATCATATGCATCAAAACAGTTACCTCATTACACATCTCATATTGTCAAGAATTAAAAAAATATAAAAATTAACTAACTTATAACTTTATTTTAAATTTATTATTATTAATTATAAAAATAATTAATGTATCAATTAAATAGATATACATTTAAAAAAACACATAACAAAATTATTAACCATGGAGATTCACTCCCACCTCTTTCTCACAATATTATGGCTTACTATTACCACATGCTAAAAAAAGATAACTTATATGCAAATGATAAGTCTTTTAACTAATCAATTTAATTTAAAAGGTAAAAAAATAAAATCACTTTTGAGATAAATTTCAACTTTTAATCTATGACTATTACTAAGAATATTTTAAAATATTCTAATTTGTGATTACTAAAAAAAATATTTTAAAATATTTTGTGAAACTTAAATTTCTACCATTCACTTAATAATTATTGATAACAAATTTTATTTATTTATTTATCAATAAAACTAACTATATATATTTATTTTTTTAAGTGAATTTATTTGTTTTAACTAACCAATTATAAAAAACAACTCAAACAAACCATCACATTATTTATAAAGTACTATATATAAATTAAAAATAAAAAATTACAAAAATAAAAAGATAAAAAAATCCATTAAAATCAAATATTATATAAATTATGATGATAAAATATATTAAATACGCTATCATCATGCAAATTGCATGGCTTCTTTACATCGGAGTTGCCTATAATGCGATTTTTTGGAGATTCCAGTGGCGGAATCCGGCGGAAGAAATTGAGGTTAAATCTTGATTTGTTGCAATTAAAATGGTTTTTTAACTGTATATTCGGATTCATCACTCTGAAAAACCCCGGGGACGCTTTGATTGTGCAGAAACTAGCTATCAAACTTGCGATTCCAATAAATTGCTGCCAGATTTTGACCGGAAAAACCCACCAAAAAAGCTTTCAAAAAATCGCATTATAAACAACTGCCTTTACAACTCGTAAAATGTAACAAAGCTATTTATTTAACAATTCCGCTAACAATATTTGAAATGTATACTTGGACCAATCATATCTAACAATTCCGCTAACAATATTTGAAATGTATACTTGGACCAATCATATCGGATGAGTTGGACACGGAGTCCCATGAAGGCATACTTCCCAAAGATAAGGAAGCTAAAGGACGGTCTCATCTAAAAATAAATCTTCCTCTCTCTACTTGAGCCGATTCTAAAGAAATACTGCCGTTGAGATGAAATTAAAGAACAAACCTATGTCTCACAATAACCTCAGTTACAAGTTACAACTTAACCTCAGGCCGAGGAAGAGTTTAGTATTTTATATCCGTTTCACGAAAAATTTAATATTATATATTATTTTCAAAACCTTTACGCTGTAGGCGACAAAACTATTTTAAATTTATTTGGGCAAAGTGGGTGACCGAGAGTCTTCCAATATCGAATCTATGTCAATTATGAATTATTGAAAAAAAAGTTAAACGGTCGCCGCAATTTGGAATCTTACAAATTTTGTTCCGTTGTCTCCTGTGACGTTGGCACAGCATTCATGGAATTCAAAGAACGTGCATTTAAATTTGAATTTTGAATTACAATTTGCGACAGTGGTGAACCATAGTCCTAAGTCCAATCAATTTTCCACCGCGTTCCGGAATCACATGCGACGCGTTACTTTCTCCAATATCGATGCACCTTCTGGCAACAATGGTCCCCCGTGAATCCACAGTCCCATATCTCTGAAACCTAATCCCTGCCCTATAAAACAAGAGCGATCCTTGAATTCCCAGTTAGCCTACCTTCAATGTAGGAACAGAGTTAAAAAAAAAAAATGCAAAAAAATTTCAGATTTTCAGGGTTTTTCCTACCAACACCAACCATGGTAGTCGGCTTTTTCCAGAAATATGGAGCAAGTCTGTTGCTGTTGGCTTTATCCATGGCCGCCGGAATTGCCTCTGCAGATGACGAAAGCCCAGTAGCGGCCTGCTCTGCAAAAGATAAAGAAGCTCTCCTGAGCTTCAAGGCCGCCATTACCGAAGACACGACGGAAACTCTGATCACCTGGACGCCGGGCACCGATTGCTGCGGGGGAGGCTGGGCCGGAATAGAATGCGATGCGAGCAGCGGGAGGGTCACCCAACTGGTGCTGCAAAACCCGGAAGAAACGAACGCCACAATGTACATGCGCGGAACTGTGTCGCCATCTCTGGGTAATCTCAATTCTCTGCAAATTTTGATCATAAGTGGACTGAAGCAGATAACGGGGCCGATCCCGGGGTCTCTCTCTAACCTACCATGGCTAACGCAGCTGTACATCGAGAAAAATCAGGTCACGGGTTCGATTCCCGGGACGCTCGGGAGACTCTCGAAGCTCCAAGCGCTTTCCTTCGCGGGGAACAGTCTCTCCGGCCCGATTCCCCCAGAGTTCGGCTTGCTCCGGTCTCTACTTCAGCTCAACCTCGGCAAGAACCGTCTGACAGGCGTCCTGCCAACGGCTCTAAAGAATATCCACGGCTTGCAATCTTTGGATACCAACGGTAATATTCTTTCCGGGCCAATTCCGGCCTTCCTCGGCTCGTTTTCCAATCTAACATATCTGGACCTCTCTGACAATCAATTCACAGGCCCAATTCCTGGTTCCATTTCCGAATTATCCGCCATACAAGACCTATCTCTAGCTCGAAATCGACTAACAGGCAAGATTCCATACTCTCTGGGTCAGATGAATTCTCTTGCTAGCCTTTCTCTCAGTGAAAATATGCTTGTAGGAGTTATTCCTGAATCTATCAGTAAAATGTCCAAGTTATGGTATCTGAATCTTTCAAAAAACCATTTGTCTGATCCCCTTCCCTCTGGCCTAGCCAAAGCCTCTGCTCTACTGTGTCTTGATCTGTCTTACAATAATCTGCATCTGGGTAGGATTCCAGACTGGATAACCAGAAAAGAAATGACAAATCTTCACCTTGCAGGCTGTGGGGTCAAACAATGTCTGAGCACATGGAAACCTATTGCCATGAATTCCTTGCTGAGTTCCATTGATCTTTCTAACAACAATCTTACAGGAGATATAAGTCAACTTCTGAAGAACATGACAAGCCTGGAAAAAGTTTATCTCTCCAACAACAGTCTCACCTCCAACCTCTCTGAGGTTTCCCTGCCGGATTCTATCTCGGTTCTTGATCTTCATTCAAATAAATTGTATGGGTCTATAGAGAAACTCTTCAGTGACAATATCTCAGAATCTTGCCCATCCCCAGGGGGGTGCCTGGAGTTCATCAATCTGGCCAACAACGAGATCACAGGCAGGATCCCGGAGATCAATGGCGAGCGCAGCATCAAGTGGCTGGACTTATCAGGTAATCGTTTGAAGGGCAGCGTTCCAACTTCGATCTCCATGTTAAAGAAAATTGAGCGCCTGGATTTCTCAAGAAATCGGATCGTCGGCAAGATACCGGGGCCCATGGGCGAGCTGAAGGAGCTGAGATGGTTGGATCTGTCTTGGAACGGTTTCAAAGGGAAAATTCCAGGGCAGATGTTGGGTTTGAAGCATTTGAAGTATATGAATCTGAGAAACAATCGTCTCTGTGGCCAGATTCCTCAAGCGAAACCCTTAACTGTTTTCCCGGCTTCTGCTTATGCTCACAATGATTGCCTGTGTGGGTCTCCTCTTCCTCCCTGCAAGAACCAAAAGCTTTGATCATGGCGGCCTTCAAGCAGAAATTAATTAGTGGGTGTTGTACAACGTCTTGTTGCAATTGATATTCATTCTTTTAGAGAAAATTTAAATGATGAATAGTCATTGCTGCTTGCCCGTGAGAGGGCCGAAGCTTTCGCTTTAAGTAGATATGTAGGTCTGGTAATGTTGGTGGCATTTCATACCAGAGCCCTTTCCTCAAAATTGGAACTGCATTTAATAAAAATTAAATTTATATTTCATTGTGTGTCTCTCTATGAGAGGTTAGTATGTTGTCTGAACTTGGACTGAATTTTACTCTACTGACATTAGTACTTAGTCCTGAGATAACATCTATAAGGATGAAAATAATTTTGTACGAAGGTGAAGGGAATCCTGCAGTGCTGATATATAGAGGTACTGACAGCTTCTATACACGAGCTCTCTGGATCTTAGCAAAGAGGATCACAGTAAAATAAATTCATGTGAGCCACATCTTCCAAAATTGCAGAGCTTTTGGTTTGCCAATGATACTTTATAAATTATATTTGAAATCCAACCATAATTGGAAGGAGAAAAAAAATCACTGAATGAAATTCCAACCGATAGGATACGATTGCATATTTCCTTTTTCCATTATAAGAATTTTTTTTTTTTTTTTTTTCATTCAGTTTATAGTGAATTTCATCAAAAATATTTGTAAATAATTTTTATTAAAATTTTATTTAATATTAAAATAAAGTATTATATAACACCATTTTAGAAATTTACACAACCTTTTTCATAGAATATTTTATTTATAAAATTTCAAAGAAAAAATAATTAACAAATAATTTTAAATATTTAAGATTATATTAAATTATATATTTATATTTTATATATATTATATATACTTTCATTTTTGATATTGTAAAGACAATATGACATTATTTATATTTTCTCTTTCAACTCTATCCTCACAACCCTAAAAATACAAAACAATTTATATACAGAACAATTTTAATAATGAATGACTTTTTTGTCTTTAAATTTTAATATTTTAGATATCATAAAGACAATATGACATCATTTATATTCTCTCTTTCAAATCTATCCTCGCAACCCTAAAAATACAAAACAATTTTAATAATGAATGACTTTTTGTCTTTAAATTTTAATATTAAATGTTGAAATGTTATTATTAGATTTGTTTTAACATTTAATAATGAATAATGTTTTGCTTTTAAATTTTAATACTAAATGTTAGAAGGTTATTATTAAATTTATTTCTAACATTATACACGATATAATGTATTTTATTCGTTAATTTTATGTGCTTTATTT